>JAMPIV010011072.1:0-125273 GCA_024509875.1 Oreohelix idahoensis
AGGGGGGGGGGGGGGGGGGGGGTGTGGGGGGGGGGGGGTTTTTTTTGGTGGTTGGATTGTGGGAATGTGGGGGGGGGGGGGGGTAGTAGAAAGTAGATGTGGAAATTGGTTGGTAAAGTGTGTTAATATTAGGAGATGGGTGTTAGTTTATTTTGGATTATAGTTGGAGATGGGTTTAAATGTTAATGGTAGAATTGATGTGGGTGTGGGAGTATTTGAGTGTTTGAGAGTGGTGTGATTTTGGGTGATTATTTGTAGTAATTTGTAATGGTTTAATGTATATGTTGTTTATGGGTCGAGCAAGTGTTGTATATAAGTGGTAAAGTAAAGAGAAGGGTAGAAAAGGGGGGTTTGGTTTGAGAATGTTTACTGATAAATTGTTGATGATTTGTGGGGGGGTTAATTGAAATTTGAAGATTTGAATAATTAGTATTTAGTTGTATTTAGGAGTGTTTGTAGTTTAATATAATGGAAGTGTATAGTAGTGATAGAGAAGTTGGGGGGGTTGTTGTTATTTTAGGCTGGTATTAAAATTAGTTGTATTGTGGTGGTTATTTGTTGGTGGTGGGAATATAGATGAGATTATTGATAGTAGATCTTATTATTATTATTGGTGTTTTTTGTGGGTGGGTGTTTTGGGGTAATATTGTTTGGATTGAGATAATAATTGTTGGTATAGTGTGGGATGAAATGGTGTATCCCGTAAAGGGGAAAAGTTTAGCAAGATTATTATGATCGACCAGACCAAAAGCGAGCATTCACTGTTCAAAACCGGTAGAATAATTTTCTTTCAGCTGCAAGTTAACTTTCCTACTTGGCCAAAGAAATACTTGGTAGAAGCATATAAGTGGTCCGGTGTAGGTCTGCCCCGCTGTAGTAATGTTGAGCCCCTCGCCGATGCCTACATTGCTAGCATCGTAGTTCTTAGGTACTAATTCCGTGTGTGAGATCGGGAAGGGCAAGGATAGGTTTATTTTGTCAGCTTATTTTTCAACTCTGTATAAGCCTGTCACACTCCGGAAGTCCATTGTAATGTTATATTATCACCTGCTGACCTTTTTTGGTTAAGTCGGTTAATATGCGCGCACAATGAAGTTTTAAAATGGGGTTATATATTTCTGATAAAACCCGCACAGTGACACAAAGGATCTGAACATCCTTCTGTAGTTGGCGGTCTTGGTGCTTTTCTCCAGTTTCTCTACAATTATTTAGGGTCCGGAGAACATTTTGCCCTGTAGAGATAGTGTGACCTAAAAATTCCAATGTCTCACTATCAGTAATATTTTGACACTTAGTTGGACGTGCTGTCATCCGTTAGTCTCTCAGTCTATGACCAACAACATGTAGCGTGCTACTACGTGTTCCTCGAATGTAATGTTAGCAATCAGAATATCATGCCATGAAAGTTGGTGATATGAGGAATTTTGTAATGGTTCCAACAATTTTCCTCATCATTCTGGTGAAGATACTTGGAGCATTCTTTAAACCAAATGGGAGTACATTGAACTCGTAATGTCCATCCGGTGTACTAAAGGCTAACAGTTTCCTAACGTCTGGTTTCACTGTAGTTTTGGTAGTATCACCTTGCTTAGATCAACTTTTGAAAAATACCGAGCCTTACTCAATTGTTAGCAAACAACTGATTGGTGTCAGGTAAATGGTCTACCTGAGAATTCAGTGGGATATTGCATTTAGTTTTCCTATAGTCAATGCATGGAAACCTGTGTTCACCACTAGGCTTCCTTAATAGCACCACACTTGACCTGTAGGGAGATTCAGACTTTTGAAATCAGTTTTTCTCTTGATTAAGAGATAGTCAATCTCATCCTTTAGTGCTTGGTAAGGGCTTTGCTATTGTTTTCAGTCCATGTCCGCAACAATGTGATTTCCAGTGGACCGTATATGGCGACGGCAAAACAACAACGTTGCTGGACCCACACCTATTTCTATTGTAAGGGGCAGTATACCGAAGTGGGGCCTGTCTCCATCAATTGTCTGGTACTGCCCTGGTTACAGTCCTACCTCCTATGGTTTCTGGTTTTGTTTCCGCAGCTTTTTTTTAATACGGGTTGCTGACTAACAAAAGGTTCCAGATGATCCAGGCCATGGTGTTCCGACAAAATATCTAGTCGGGTGGGATGTCTTTTGTCCCGTCTCTAGTTTTCAATCTATCAGAGAGTTGCCATGGTTACTGCCTGGTGTAACAGTAGACTTGTTGTGATCGTGTTTTCCTCCTGATCACTGCATCTACCTGTTTTCTCTCGTGAGTTTCCTTAATGGGCCTACGTCCGCCAAACCATGCTTCCCTAGGTCCTGTAACTGGTCTTCACTTCTGATTGAGTTTAGAACCTGGTTTACATATCTGAACAGGATTTCATATACCAACTTATGTCCTTCAATTAAATTCCTGCCATAAATATCGCAACGCTATCTTTTTGACAAGTGGCCCCTTTTCCTCTGTGACCACTGCCTGATGTAGCCATGCATCCTTGCTCCATAATTTTTCCTTTCCTCCCTGTAGAATTTTGGCACTACCAGCTGTCCATAGGCCTTTTTGGTCCTTTCCATCTTGTCTGTAGAGTAGAGCCATTTTCCATGTAGAAGTCTCCTTGCCTGGAGGGATTATGGCCTTTGGCAATTTGCCAAAAGAAGGCTTTAATGTGCTGTCTGCTGTCTGAGCCTTTTTCATCTTTATAGGGATGAATGTTTATATTGATTTTCCCTCCTCCTTTTTGGGTGCTCGACCTGGTATGGTTTTGCTGCCATAACAACAGGTTTTATTGGGTCACCTAAAAAGACATATTTACATCCTATTACCAGTGGGTATATAGGATCATCACTCACTGCTGCTCTTATCACTCCTTCCACATAGCGAGTTTCTCACGTATTGATCCTTGCTATGGGAAGTGTCATGGTGACGGTTCCCTGCATTTGTGCCCCTTGTATGTCCACTGTTTCTGTGGTAAGTTTGAATCAGGGTGCACTAGGGTTGCACTCACGACTGAGTCGAATTCCAATCCGGAATCATATAAGCACTGAATTTTAGTGCCATTACATGTCACTTCCTCACAGACAGGGGGATGAATGGGAGGTCATTCTGACTAACTGCCAGTTCCTTCCTTCCCTTGTTCACTGTTGTAAGACATGCAGCGTGATAAGGAGGGTTTTTTCCGTCTGCATTCTGCAGTAATTGTGGTTACTCATTTGGCAAGATTTACACCACTGTCCTTCCTTTCGTGGAAGGTCCTTCTTTATCTGATCCTAGAGGGGTTTTTTATCTTTATAATCAGTTCTGTGTTTTGTTCTTGTTGGAATTGTCCCTGTGTTTCATAGTTGGTAAAGTTTTTGTGAAGGTTTGAAGTTCTCACCACCCTGCTTCTTCTTATCTTCCTGATACTTCTGACTGAGCTGCTTGATATCTCTCAGCTATGGTCTTTAAAATATCTTCCAACTCCTTGCTCCATAAAAAATTTTTCTCATTTCCTGAGGCATGGATTCTCTCTCAGTTGTTCCATCATGACCATTTTCTTTAATATCTTGACACAATTTCCTAAGCTAATCCATTTTGTCAGATAAGTTTCCAATCTGGCAGAAAACTGGTGATAGTTTTCTCCTGGAAGTAGCTTAGCAGTTCGGAATCTCTTTCTATAAGATTCAGAATTCTTTTCGTACCTGACCAGTAAAGCTTGTTTTAAGATTTCATAATCTTCCTGGTCTTCTTTTGAGAGTTTTTAAAATAAACATCGTATGAAACTCCCCTCAACCCCTGAGATAGCTTAAGGCTCCATTTTTTTCCTTTTTCCAATCCATAGGTAATGGCCAGTCTCCTCATATCTATCCAGGTACGTACGACCAATGGCGTCCTCCTTTTCAATAAATAGATCCAGGTGGAAACTCATAGCTCCATTTGCTGTGCTTTTTTTTAGGCTGTGTTGGAGCTACTCTCAGAGTGAGGTAAGCTAGCCCCATGATTGCTAGCTGCTCCCTGGAGTTCAAGTTCCTTTAAACTTAACTCATGAGCTCTTTGTAACCTTCTTTCTTCAGCTTCCAGCATTATTCTCTTATCTTCTCTTTCCAGTCTTTTGGCTTCTCTCTCTGCTTCTAAGCTTTTGGCTTCTCTCTCTGCTTCTAATCTTTTGGCTTCTCTCTCTGCTTCTAATCTTTTGGCTTTTCTCTCTGCTTCTAAGCTTTTGGCTTCTCTCTCTCTGCTTGTAGTTTTCTTTCATCTCTGTCCATATGTTTGTCCACTTCCTTTGTGACATACTGGATAAGAGCATCACCTGTCAATCCTACGTCCTTTCCTTCCTGCATGATTGCAGATCGAAACTTCACCAAATCAGCCATGATGCTTACTTACCAGAGGGTATATAATTTTATCTTCACTAACCAACAAACTTAATTAAAATCAATTAATTGCTTTGAACAAGACAACTCCTTAAAACCTTGTGAGCATTTCCAATTTATATCGTACTCAATGGTACTATTATTACGAAAAATTTCTAAGTTTTAGAATTTTTCAAAAAAATTTATTTTTACAAACTATTTGTGGCTCAAGATAGAAGAATACATAGATAGTGGCTCAGGATACAAAAAAATGTCCTGTGAAAGAGCCCCCAATGTAGCGAAAGGTTTTCCTAGTATGATAATAGTGGTAGAGCAGAAGTAGAATCTCTCTCCAGAAAGTATGAAGTTCCAGTGCCCGAGAAGTACACTGGTATCACAAGTGAGTTACAGCTGTGAATACTCTGAGCTGAACAATAGATTTAGGCTTCAGAAGTATAAGTATAAATGGGTGTTGGAAGATGGTAAAATGAATGATTATTTATAGTTACAAATTAAATAAATAATAGAAAAAGTCTTGGATTTATCTTCCGCTAAAATTACACAAAAGTTTGTCACAGTATCTCTTTGATATCTTTTGCTATCTAGTTCTCATCATAGACAGTCGTTTTAGAAACTGCTCACAGGATTTGTTGGATGGATACACATAAAACTCATCTGATCTTAGTTCGAGGTTCCTGAGACACACTTGAATCCGGAAGACTTTCCTTCAGCCCGCCCTATAACTACGGGGGACTAAGGTGTTGAAGATTGATTGACCTCTAGGCTTCAGTTAGCAGGATCAACGGTCTTCAAGTCTTTTGGGTAAATTCGGTCAGGAATGATCATAATCTTGATCAGCAATGATCATAAAAACTGATCATAAAAACCTGGAACAAAAGGTAATAGGTGGCCATGGTGTTCCAACAATCTCACCACACACTGCTGTTCATGATGCGACCATGTCTTCAGTGTTTGTATATAAATGAATGAATCATGGTAGTATGTTACAGAGATAGCATGATAAGATAATGTATACTGTGCAGAATTAACAAAATACACGAATAAATCACATGTTATGATACATGGGTACGCTATAACCTTTGCCTTCCACTTATGGATGTCAAGTCACTTATGTACTTGCTGGTATGTCGTAAGCTTCCAGGCAAGAACTAGCCATGATATATTTGGCTAACCAATTAATGGTTATGCTTCCTGACAATGCCGGTGAAGGTTATATCTGGTTAGCGTCATTCCCTTTTTATCATGTCTGATACAATCAAATCGTAAATAAAATCTGAAATAAAATGATATTAGTCATATATATATCTTTAATAAACTTACATACCCTCTTAGGATTTATAAGCTCACGGTGAGACTGTTTTGGCTGAATTTAATCTGCCCTGCATGCAGAGTGAATATAGAACTTTTCTTGCAGATGCTGTCTTCCAGTTTCTCACTTTGGCTTCTGGATTTGGTGTGTGTGATTTTCAACGCGCCCCTCTGTCCTTATATTTCAGTCTCTCGCCCGTACGAGAAAGCACCTCCTAAATTCCCTAAAGATTTTCGTTTCATCTCCTGGTTTGAGGCGATTTGAGGCAATCTGTGCTTTTCCTGTACTTGTTTTCTCTTCACTTACACACTTATATCCTTCCTTCCTTCCTAGGTATCCTTTCATTTTCCCAATATGAGGCTTTCATTCTATCCAATGTATATTTAAATCCGTTTAGGCTTGTTAGTGTAATAAATTTTTAAAGATTATTAGCTAATTTTTAGCAGATGTGATGAAGGTGAAAAATATTAATTATCTTTAAAACTATTTATATTTGAATAATATCCTTTTGGATATAATTCATAGTCCATCTCCTTTAGTGAACTATTTTTATTTAATTGATTTCCAACCAGGCGTTCTCCTGTAGTTTAAAATTTAATTTCCTGTAAATGCAAATTTTTGAAGTCGGCCATATATTCCTATATTAGCTATTTCCTCATTCTTCAGTAATATTGTCTGGCTTAAACCGAAATTCACATTTCCGTCGTCTCAAACTTCAAAGAAAGACCACCGCGTTGTCCTTGCGCTGTGTGTGTGTGCGTGTAGCACTACAACAAAGCAAGTGGAACCAAATCTCGCTACAGTAACGAGATTATCAATTTCTTTCTTTACTAATCTATAATCACTGTCCCTGGACTGAAGAATTCACTTTATTTAACCAATGTCCTTCATATATCATCATTAAATGTTTATTTTTATTAAGTGTGGTTTTTAGAACTAGTTTTTGACGGGATGTGCTGTACAGTGGAACCAGTTTCCACCTATCTTATTATATGATGATCTGCATCCATCAGGCCGGGTTTACACAAACTGCAACTCCAGGCTGGGAATCGTGGTATGGCTCCAGATATATAGGGAACTATAGACACCAACAGACTTCCTCAACAGTGCATGTTTCGTACTTTGTGATATGGAGGCAGAACCTGGAATGAAAGATAACCGCATTCCATGTAGGCTCCAGCACCATTCCACACACAACATCACATATAAACATTTTTCAGAAATTGTGCTAACAGTTTGCACAGGACATATAACTTCATTTCTCTTACAGCCAGTTCCATGTGATTATTCATTTCCTGTAAACATCCTATGATAGCTTCCTTAGCCCACGATTGGCTTCCATACAATGATTTGGTTAAGTACACAATAGCAAGTGACAACTTGATTACATCATGTTAACAATTCCTGTACTCCTATCTTATGATCGTGAACAGTGTGTAATTCCAGGCTGAAATACTCATGCACATACCTTATTAAAAGTTACAGTCGTAATTTTTGCCCTACATACAAATATTCTACACAAATTTCTTTGCTGGCTTTCGTCTCAAAAATCACATACGTTTGCAAGTAAACCAGCATGGCAGCAACACACTAGTCCTGTAGTTTAACTTTCTACACATCACCGAACACATAAGCGGGTATACACAGGCAAATAATCAACAATATATACAAATTATATATATCTTTCTTACCCTCAGGCAATAATACACAAGCTGACTACAGGCTTTCAATGGGCACTTTAAGTCTGCTCTAGATCACTGCGGCAAAAGAACCTGTCGTTACAATTTGCGCTCGATTCATGCAGCTCGGTATTTAAATTTTGTGGCGGCTGTGATAAACGAGCGCAAAGGCCTTTTTGCTCCATCTTTTCCTACATTGTTCATATTGTATTTTCTCCGACATTTGCTCTTTCATCTCATATTTGCGATCCACATTTGCTATTTCATCGTTGTGATTACTCGCGACAGGTATCTAGAGAACCACATTTGTTCTTTCATCGGGGGAAATAAAATCCTTTGATTGAGTTCACATGCCTGACATTATCGTTTGAAGCCCACATTGCATCGTGATAAATCTGGTAAAAACACAACTGGGCATGCTGTAATTTATGTGACACCACATTGGACGCCCAGATTGGCCAGGGGAAAACGTCTCATGCTGTAATGGTGTTATCTTGGGTCGGCCGCGGTTCAGACAAGCGTTGATTTACCACATTGGACGCCCACCTTGGCCAGGTGAACAATAAACAATCAGAGGTCAAACTACACCGACGTTTGGACTGACAGGGGACAAGAGCGATCCTGTGAATGAGTGACCAGAGGGGCCATTAATGATTGGTTGGTATGAGCTGTACAAGAAACCCATATTGGACTGGCAGAAATATATAATACCACATAATCTACTAGAGTGAAGCAGTCCAGTTTTTTTCCTTGTGAGGAAGAGATTAATCCCAAAAACGCCTAGCCTAATACACGTGTTTATTCAGAGTGGATGATAATTCAGTTCTGTGATTAATTGTGTTTTTAAAGGATTTTGCGAAGGGAAAAGAAGGTTAGTAGATCTTATACTTATTAATACATTTTCTTATTTTTGTTTATTTTAACCTCACAGTTAAAATGTGCGAAAAATAAAGTTTCAAATAATTCTTGGCATAACTGATTAATAAAATCAGAAGATTTTCCTAGAAGATGATAGGATGATAGGAGGTAATTAATAGTTCATATTTCACCTTTATTATCATCACAGTCTCCCATGCGCACACACTCTCATGCACAAGATATTTAACATCATTAGAATTGAACTCAGAGAGAGAGAGAGAGATGAATAATGAGCAGTAGTTTAAATGAAAGTCAACCAGTGATGTTAAATGTGAAAACTTACGAAGACTTTTGTGTGTCTTCAGTTCATCAGAAGTCTGAGTCTACACGCAACGTGTCTGACGTCTAACCAGAAATAAGTTATCAAAAACGGACATTTGGCTAGCAGAATTCGCCATAGGACATCTTTCATTCCTCAATTAAAAAGGAATATTGTCTCACCCACAAGTCATAAGGTGGACGCAGCATTTTTCGTCACCACATACTGCTTGCTCACAAGTTCAATACAGAGTTATCACAAGTTCAATACAGAGTCATCATAAATTCAAATCACTCGAAAGATCATTATTATCTGAAGTCAAGCAAAAGAGCTCAAAAGAGGAATCGCATATTTATACCACGTGCAACACACTCTTAAGCGCATTTTATGAAGCAGACTCGAAAGTATATGAATCACGACTACATACGCAAGATTATGAGTCTACATATCACTAACATTTCGTGAAGATATCCAGTCTGACCAGTACCGTCGGGAGATTAGACAACAGACCTTTTGTTCATATGACAGCTATTAACTGTTGATCAACACTACAGAGATATACTCAAACAGTGAAGGAATATACATAGATATCTCGTCAGCGTTCTCCGTACGACAACAGTATTCATCAGAACGTCCTCGACTTAGAGATACCCCACTCGACATAACGTATAACAACTTGGGACATTTTATGCATACATGTGAATCCTCATATCTAGGAGAAGCATTTAGAGACACATGGATTGTGTAGAGTACTCACCATTTTGGTAACACGTATCATATCACATCATCATTTCACTTTACACCAGTTCATTCTTAATTAACTATTACTTAATTAACTGTAATTTTATTATCTCATCTGTGTGTTTTGTGTGAATCGTCTTTCACCATCATCACGTTCTAACCATTACTAACCCTATATGTGTGGATATTTCATTAATAAACCCAACGATCGGTTGATCATTATCAAGAGTTTGTTAATGTATCACTCGTGCTGTCGGTGTTACATATTCACCTATAGGAACCTTTCTCTACTCAGATGAGGTTGGGGGCTTTTTCTTTACGGGAGCTAAGGGCAGAAGCTAAGGTCGTGGGGAAACAGAACTCTTTCCATAATTAATTAGAAAACACTGTCTAGTGGAAAGCATTCGCATTCCTGTCTTCTTGTCCCTATCTCGAATAGGTCTTTATTCTTTCCTAACGAGCCAATTTCTAGAGACCTTATATCTATATCTCATAGACTATTCCTGGCAAAAACTACTGTTGTAGTTGCCCCAGTACTCACCACACGACAATTGTGGACTCGTCTTGGGATTAGTGAACCCGGACTTAGAAGTGTGATAAATCACATTTTCATCCCTGCCATACAATTGCGATAATTGCAAAATTGGTTGGCATTTCGAGGGATTATCTCTTAGACTGACTATTACTATAATTTGTCTATTTCATAGGGGAATAATTTATATCTCTAAAGCACGAGTGATACTTTTTAAAATTGAGTATCAAACGGACAGAGTAAACACTTTTTGAGAACAGAGGTAACTGTAGGGAACTGATTTTTTTTATCTTTTTCTGTAACTGCTGGGAAAATTTTTATCATAAATATTTAGCAAATTTTTCATAGAAAACTTCGAGATAATCTGTTATATAATTTTTCAGAATACGCTGAGTGAGTGATTTTTAAGAACTATTTGAACTTGACTGCTAATTTAAACAAAGAAGGTTTTAAGAGATAATTACTTGTGCGAGTCAAACAATTTGCTTGGAGGTCACTGCCAATTTTTCCCTTCGTGAACCCATACTGCATATCATGGCAGATGCCGCAAAAATTAGAACTAGTTTAATGGAGGCAGGGCGTGAATACGGGTTAAGTGGAAAAGATCTGATGAAATTTGTGAGTGAGGAGACTGAAAAACTCCATGCAAGAGAGATGGAAGTGCAGAAACTTACAATGGAGAAGGCCGCAGCAGAAGCAGCAGAGCGGAAGGAGAAAGCCGCAGCAGAAGCAGCGGAGCGGAAAGCCGCAGCAGAAGCAGCGGAGCGGAAAGAAGCAGCAAAAGCAGCGGAGTGGAAAGAAGCAGCAGAAGCAGTGGAGCGGAAAGAAGCAGCAGAAGCAGCGGAGCGGAAAGAAGCAGCAGAAGCAGCGGAGCGTAAAGAGAAAGCCGCAGCAGAGCATGCACTTAAGATGAAGCAACTGGAAATCCAGGGACAGACCAATCAAATAGAGCTGGCAAAAATTGCAGCAGCTTCCAACTGTGATGGAGGGTACTCACCCCGCTTAGATGGTGTGCCTACTTCGCAACCTGCGCCACCCAATGCCATGAACTTTCCACTGGAACCTTTTTCAGAAAGGAACGATACCATGGACGCCTTTTTAGACCGCTTTGAACGCTTTGCAACAGGGTTTGGACTTGAAGAACGGACGTGGAACCTGAAACTTTCCCAGGGCCTAAGAGGAGCCGCCTACGAAGTTTTTAATAAACTTCCGGCCGGAGAGCAAGATGACTATCAGGCATTGAAAAAAGCTCTCTTGGTGAGGTACGAACTTCATTCAGAGGCTTACCGAAAAAAATTTCGAGGTTCTAGGAAGGATGCAGGAGAGACTTTCTCACAGTTCGCAGCCCGTATTGAAGACTACCTAGTGAAGTGGTGTACACTGGGAAACTTTACCGAGAACTATGACGGGTTGAAAGAGCTGATTGTGATAGAGCAACTAAAAGAATCTATGTCGGTGGAAATGCGTAGATTTCTCACTGAAAACGGCGCTGACCGGTTAGAAAATATTCTTACACTGGCAGAGCGATTCCAAAATGCTCTCATGGAGTCTCAAGGAGCCAGAAAGAAGTTTTCGGATCAGGCGCCAAAGCAACCTGCTCGCTCCCAACCAGACCAACAAAGCAAAGGACCACACATCTCGCATAAACAGCACGCAAAACAAGATAACTACAAAGAGCAAAACAAGAAAAATGCTGCGCAACACCAGAGACATGGAGATAAATGGTGCAAGTACTGTCGCTTGAACAATCACAACACTAATGAGTGCAAGCGCAGACCTCCTCCCCAACATGCTGCCTGTCTGCAGACAAAATCGTCACCCCGGAAGGAGCAGAGGACCGGAAACGTTTCTCATCCTCCCGTCATCGAATCAGTCCTCGTGAACGGACAATCTGTGGAGTGCCTTTATGACACTGGACTTGCTTTCGATGCGGTGGTCAGGGCATCTCTTGTCACCCCTGACCAGATAACAGAAGAGAGCGTCGACATCCAAGGTCCGACGAAGGATGTTGCACCCATGACACTGCCAATTGCACTTATCAGAGTGGAATCTCGTTACGTGACAGGAGAGATTCGTGCAGCTATAATGGAAGAACAATCTACTCTTTAATCTTGGGATGTAGATATGTGTTCCTTGGAGAACCTACTCAACCACTAGTCATGGCGGCCGTACAGACTAGAGGACAGTCAAGAAAAGACGCAGAGCAGGAACCTCCTACCAATATCCTCCCCGAGGAATTGAAGAGGGCCCAAATGGAAGATTCCTCACTGGCGCCCTGTTTTAAAAAATTACCTAGGACACACACCCCACCTACCAAGGGAGACTTCTTTAGGAAAAATGGATTGATGTATCGCCGAGCTGGAAATGAAGGACAGGAACACAACCAATTAGTAGTTCCTGCAACCTATAGGAACCAGGTGCTTGAGATGGGCTACTCTATCCCATTTAGTGGACACATGGGAATGAGCGCCACGACTCAAAGGATCGCCTGCCACTATTATTGGCCAGGGATCACCGGCGACATTGAACGTTTCGTCAAGTCTTGTCCTCAGTGCCAGAAAGTTGCACCAAAACACTGGACGGCACCCGCGACCCTTGGGGAGATGCCAATCTTGGGCACCCCATTTGAAAGAGTGGCCGTGGACATAATTGGACCTCTGCTGAGAACTAAGAAGACGAACTCCCCTATCCTTACCTTAGTGGACACCTGTTCCATGTGGGGCGAAGCCATAGCCATGCCAGCATGCGACTCAGTGCATGTAGCTGACGCTTTACTGAATATCTTTACTAGATTGGGCTTCCCGCATGAAATTCTCACAGACAACGGGTCACAATTTACAGGCAAGTTGACAGAGGAGGTGCTTAGAATATTCAAGACTAGGCATATCCATACTTCGCCCTATCACCCCCAAAGTAACGGGCAAGTAGAGCGGTTTAACGGGACGCTCACCTCTATTCTTCGGAAGTTGGCACAGGAGAAGCCAGAAACTTGGGATCAGTATCTTCCTGTCGCATTATTTGCTTATAGGGAAGTACCGCATGCGTCAACTGGAGTTCCCCCGGCCACATTACTCTTCGGAAGACCTATTAAAGGTCCATTAGAAGCATTACTAAGAACATGGACAGATGCCAAGGCAGACGACACTGTCACATCAGCCTTCCAGTACGTCACAGACTTGAAACAACGCCTGAAGACTGGCTGGGAATTAGCCACAGTGAAAGTACGGGAGGCTAGGTGGAAACATGCCAAATATTACAATCGCAATGCGAAGGACCGAGAACTAGCAGTAGGAGAGAAGGTGCTACTTCTTCTGCCAAGTAGCAGTAATAAATTGCAGATTTGCTGGAGGGGACCCTACAAAGTGGCGGAAAAGATTTCTCGCACCAACTATAAAATCGCCGTGAACGGAAAGCAGAAAATTTACCACTTAAATCTGCTTAAGAAGTTTTACGAGCGAGCCCCTGCCGAACCAGCGCACCTCATGACTATGGCCATTGCTATGCAAATGGAAGAAGAGCCATTATCATCCGTAGAGTACCCGGTGATACAGGAGGAATCACATTTAGATGTGAAAATAAGCTCCACCCTAACGGAAGCCCAGCAAGAAAAAGTAAGGAGATTGATGGAAAACCATGCTGACTCTCTGACAGACAAACCGGGCCGGACAAACCTGATGGAGTTTGACATGGAAGTCACGGATCCTACGCCCGTCCGAATGAGAACATATCCGATTCCGTATGCCAAGGCGACGGCATTAAAGCAAGAAATTGATTACTTACTTAAGGAAGGCATAATTTCGAAGTCGGAGTCCCATTACAGTGCGGGAGTGGTGCTGTTACGCAAACCCAGTGGAGAACACCGCCTGTGCATCGACTACCGACAGCTGAATGCGTTAACACAGTTCCAGCCAGAACCATTACCGGACCAGAACCAGCTATTTACTAAGCTGAGCAGGGCTCGCTATTTTTCAAAGATCGACCTCAGTAAAGGGTACTATCAAATACCGGTAAAAGCTGAGGTGAGGAACCTGTTAGCCTTCAGTACTCCAGATGGACACTTCGAGTTTAATGTGATGCCATTTGGGCTAAACAACGCTCCTAGTGTCTTCACAAGGATGATGCGAAAGTTATTGGATCCATTGAATCATCCCGCCATCAGCAATTTTATGGATGATATCCTAGTAGCTACTGAATCGTTTGAAGAACATATATCAGCGCTATCCTTGCTGTTTAACAGACTCAGAGAAGCGGGACTAACCGCCCGCCCAACCAAATGTCAAATTGGGTGTGAACAGCTAGAGTTCCTAGGACATACTATATCCCATGGGACCATGTTCCCCGAGACTCAAAACGTTGAGAAGCTGAGAAATGCACCGAGACCGTCCACTAAAAGGGATGTCCGGTCATTTGTATCTCTCTGTGGATTCTACCAGAGATATATATAAAGGATTTTAATAGCCTCTGTGCACCGCTTACATCGCTAACCAAGAAAGGAAACCCAGATAAAGTGACATGGTCAGCAGAATGTGAACATGCATATGCACTCTTAAAAGAGAAACTCACCACAAAACCTATTTTACGGCTTCCGGATTTAACTAGAAAATTCATCTTGCGCACAGATGCCAGTAACATTGGAATCGGGGCTACATTACTACAGCCAGATGACAGAAGCCCACCAAATCTATTTCCGTTCGCATATGCGAGTCGGAAGTTAAACCGAGCAGAACAAAACTATTCCACAATCGAGAAGGAATGTTTGTCCCTCGTCTGGGAAATACAAAAATTTCAAGCATACCTGTACGGAAGGAAATTTACAATCCAGAGTGATCACCAACCTCTGACCTTCCTCGCCAATTCAAAGAATTTGAATGCTAGACTGATGAGGTGGTCGCTTGTTCTACAACCTTACACGTTCCAAGTGGACTATATCCAAGGAAAACATAACGTAGGAGCGGATTTTTTAAGCCGTCATCCTATGAGGCAGGACGGAGAGCACAGACAAGTAGAGGAAAGGGTGGAAAGCGGGGAGAAAAACGAAGATGAGGATAAGGATTAAGGAATCCCGAGCAAGAAGGCTAAGCTCTCCTGAGTACGATTAACATCACACTTGAGGAGGGGCTATTGTGATAAACGAACGCAAAGGCCTTTTTGCTCCATCTTTTCCTACATTGTTCATATTGTATTTTCTCCGACATTTGCTCTTTCATCTCATATTTGCGATCCACATTTGCTATTTCATCGTTGTGATTACTCGCGACCGGTATCTAGAGAACCACATTTGTTCTTTCATCGGGGGAAATAAAATCCTTTGATTGAGTCCACATGCCTGACATTATCGTTTGAAGCCCACATTGCATCGTGATAAATCTGGTAAAAACACATCTGGGCATGCTGTAATTTATGTGACACCACATTGGACGCCCAGATTGGCCAGGGGAAAACATCTCATGCTGTAATGGTGTTATCTTGGGTCGGCCGCGGTTCAGACAAGCGTTGATTTACCACATTGGACGCCCACCTTGGCCAGGTGAACAATAAACAATCAGAGGTCAAACTACACCCACGTTTGGACTGACAGGGGACAAGAGCGATCCTGTGAATGAGTGACCAGAGGGGCCATTAATGATTGGTTGGTATGAGCTGTACAAGAAACCCATATTGGACTGGCAGAAATATATAATACCACATAATCTACTAGAGTGAAGCAGTCCAGTTTTTTTCCATGTGAGGAAGAGATTAATCCCAAAAACGCCTAGCCTAATACACGTGTTTATTCAGAGTGGATGATAATTCAGTTCTGTGATTAATTGTGTTCTTAAAGGATTTTGCGAAGGGAAAAGAAGGTTAGTAGATCTTATACCTATTAATACATTTTCTTATTTTTGTTTATTTTAACCTCACAGCTAAAATGTGCGAAAGATAAAGTTTCAAATAATTCTTGGCATAACTGATTAATAAAATCAGAAGATTTTCCTAGAAGATGATAGGATGATAGGAGGTAATTAATAGTTCATATTTCACCTTTATCATCATCACAGTCTCCCATGCGCACACACTCTCATGCACAAGATATTTAACATCATTAGAATTGAACTCAGAGAGAGAGAGAGAGAGAGAGAGAGAGAGAGAGAGAGAGAGATGAATAATGAGCAGTAGTTTAAATGAAAGTCAACCAGTGATGTTAAATGTGAAAACTTACGAAGACTTTTGTGTGTCTTCAGTTCATCAGAAGTCTGAGTCTACACGCAACGTGTCTGACGTCTAACCAGAAATAAGTTATCAAAAACGGACATTTGGCTAGCAGAATTCGCCATAGGACATCTTTCATTCCTCAATTAAAAAGGAATATTGTCTCACCCACAAGTCATAAGGTGGACGCAGCATTTTTCGTCACCATATACTGCTTGCTCACAAGTTCAATACAGAGTTATCACAAGTTCAATACAGAGTCATCATAAATTCAAATCACTCGAAAGATCATTATTATCTGAAGTCAAGCAAAAGAGCTCAAAAGAGGAATCGCATATTTATACCACGTGCAACACACTCTTAAGCGCATTTTATGAAGCAGACTCGAAAGTATATGAATCACAACTACATACGCAAGATTATGAGTCTACATATCACTAACATTTCGTGAAGATATCCAGTCTGACCAGTACCGTCGGGAGATTAGACAACAGACCTTTTGTTCATATGACAGCTATTAACTGTTGATCAACACTACAGAGATATACTCAAACAGTGAAGGAATATACATAGATATCTCGTCAGCGTTCTCCGTACGACAACAGTATTCATCAGAACGTCCTCGACTTAGAGATACCCCACTCGACATAACGTATAACAACTTGGGACATTTTATGCATACATGTGAATCCTCATATCTAGGAGAAGCATTTAGAGACACATGGACTGTGTAGAGTACTCACCATTTTGGTAACACGTATCATATCACAACATCATTTCACTTTACACCAGTTCATTCTTAATTAACTATTACTTAACTGTAATTTTATTATCTCATCTGTGTGTTTTGTGTGAATCGTCTTTCACCATCATCACGTTCTAACCATTACTAACCCTATATGTGTGGATATTTCATTAATAAACCCAACGATCGGTTGATCATTATCAAGAGTTTGTTAATGTATCACTCGTGCTGTCGGTGTTACATATTCACCTATAGGAACCTTTCTCTACTCAGATGAGGTTGGGGGCTTTTTCTTTACGGGAGCTAAGGGCAGAAGCTAAGGTCGTGGGGAAACAGAACTCTTTCCATAATTAATTAGAAAACACTGTCTAGTGGAAAGCATTCGCATTCCTGTCTTCTTGTCCCTATCTCGAATAGGTCTTTATTCTTTCCTAACGAGCCAATTTCTAGAGACCTTATATCTATATCTCATAGACTATTCCTGGCAAAAACTACTGTTGTAGTTGCCCCAGTACTCACCACACGACAGCGGCTTCCCCTAAGTCCCAGTTCTATATATAGCGCCGTGTCCGTCCAATCGGAAGCACGGTCCAAATGTGTGTTTAAGAATCAAAACCTAAGCGTTTTTCAGCTGGCCCGTATAATGTGACTATATCTAACTTATTACTGGGCCATTTTTAATTATTTAAAGTGATATTTGAACTGCTAATTTATCTATATCTTTGTTATTTAGTTATTACATGGCATTTAAATCTATGCAGTCTTTAATTATCTAAATCAGGACTTACCCTGATATAGAAACATCACTAAAACCAGTTTTTCTCTTTAATTAAATTACTATTAAGAGGCAGTCTTTACACCTACTTATTAAGTAATATCGCAGATGTTATAATAGTTAGGTATTTCATTTTATATATCTTTATTCTTTAAGAAATAAAATAACTCCCTATGAAATACACAGAATAGGCCCTTTCTGTCAAACATAAAAAGGTTTCTTTATACATACTAGAAAAGGAGCGTCCTGATTGGTTAGTCCACCGGTCCATTTATCCTATAGTGAGCGCGGTAAATATGACCGTGTTGTGAGACAGATTCAAAATACGACAGTATGGTTACTCTCAGATTTTACATGGAAGCCGCTGGTAAGGTTTAGGGTTTGAC
Organism: Oreohelix idahoensis; assembly: GCA_024509875.1. Classification (NCBI taxonomy): domain Eukaryota; kingdom Metazoa; phylum Mollusca; class Gastropoda; order Stylommatophora; family Oreohelicidae; genus Oreohelix; species Oreohelix idahoensis. Next base: position 17,878 of record JAMPIV010011072.1, read on the forward strand.
CCAATACTGTGTAAAGGAGAAAAAATACAAATACTTAACCATAATGTAGTATTCTCAATCCTATCCTTACCCCGTGTAAAATATAATATATTTATCCACTTCGGTTATTTAACTTAAATTGAAACTACAAGCTTAGAGCTTGCCTCATCGTTTAAAAACTCCCGTAAAATAAATTCTAGTCATTTAAAAAAAATCAATCATCACGAATTAGAAATAAATACATATTTCGTCAATACTCATGATGAACAGAGCATTAATAGTTGGTTAAAATATTCTCTGACTGGTTACTAGCTATTAATTAAATTTATTTTATAGCTGGAATAGGTTAGCTAGAAATTACCATTTATTCTGCTAGCCTATGTAACACAATAAAACCTAGAGAAATATAAATGACGGACCTATCTAGTAAATCCCTCTGCACAAAATCGAGTGAAATATACTCAACGATTTTACCACTTAAATCACTCTAGACTACTAGTATAGTATTTACCTTCACACAGACTACTCAGACTATCTCCACCGAAAACTAAGACTCTACTTAATACAAGTGATTCTAGAATCGTAGCTAGATGTATTCTGAATCTGTGGCGGTACTGGATAAATTTAGTTAGAATGCTGGGGTTTAACCTTTAGCACGCTGCATTCTTGTCCCGAAAACTTGCCCTGCAGCTGCATTCTTTTTCACAACCCCCCCCCCCCCCCGTTTTTATAGTGGGCGACTTGTAATGTCTATAGTTTTTGTGTTTACTTGGTCAATTGCTATCATTTTTGGAATTTATATAAATAAATGAATGGTGAATCTGATGATATAAAATTTGTTTGTGTACATGTTAGATGTGATAGGAAGAGAGGAAAGGAAAGATGAAAAAAAACGATAAAAAAATTTAAAAAGTAAAATTTAAAAAAAAAATAAAAATAAAATAACCAACAAACGAAGTGTCCATATCTCAATTATCTCTTGCATCTCAATGAAAGTCATTTGACCAATACAAATCAAATGATCTTTTCGTTACACCCATCATCAGTAGCAAAGCAACAAACGCCCATGTTAGCAGTGACATTCGGCCGTAACCCTAAATCTTTCCGATAAATCTAATCCTAACCCCTAAGCTTTTACATACTAGCAATGACATTCTACTTTCGTTTCCATCTCTGTCATCAACCATATTCTGAGAACCGATATTAGTGCTTATAATGACAAAAATCTCATCCCCACCGCATGGCGTCAGAATACAATAAAATTAGAGCGAAAATGGCCGCGTGTTCGATGCCGATTCATTTCGATTAAAAAAATTCACAGAAAATAAACGCGAATGCACCCATTACTAAAAAAGATCGGAAACGGAAGCTAACTCTCTCTCAGATAAGTTTAAAACTTAACATCCGGGGGTGAAGTCACGTGTACACACATTCTAATGCTAGAAAACGAAAATATCCGCTTGTCAACATATGTCGACAACAGCAGGGAGAGCATATGTTACCTTCGTCAACATATGTCGACAGCAATATATCTGAAATCAAATGGAATTGCCACTATTCACCGAAAACCAGACTCTCTGCCAGATTTAGCACCTACGGGGAAATCTCTGCTAAAATTCTATTATCAAAAAGAATCTACACACTATTACCGCTGCAAATTCGAGCGCCGAGCAAACGGTCTCTCTTTAGATCAGGCGTAACGTAATTGACCAGACCGTGTGAGATTTCTTCGATCGTAAAATCACACTATTTACCCCTGCAGACGTGGTCATTGAACGAAATCGAGCGCAGGCCATCCTTTGATCTTGCTATTCTCACCGTGTTTAATTACTTTCAAACGAACAGTTCAGGGGAAGGTAATAAAAATTGTCTGCCCCTTTGATTCCAAATAATCTGCTCTGATCGCTGTCTGATCTTATTACACGATTTTCAATCGCTGGCGTTAATAATTACAGCTCAATGTAGCTAACAGGTATGCTCGTGAACATACATCAAAGAAAATAGGGAACAGCAATAAAATGTGTGCTAAATTAGAAAAAGGAACAGATCTCTGAGTATAGGAGGGTTTTTATGTTAACGAACAGGCGTAGGTGAAAGCTAGGTACAAGAAAAGTGTAGATAAAGAAGTAGATAGATGAAAGCTATTTTCATAATATGTCACACACCCCACCTCATAAAGCTGAAACCTAGTAAAGTGAAGTTTCTGACCCCCCCCCCCCCCCCCCACCAGTAGATTTGTAAACAGTACAGTATTGCCCTCATAGTGTCCAATGGCCCCCCCCCCCCCCCCCCCCTTGTGGTTGTCACCTGGGGTGGACCATCCTTCTCGCACCCCCCGTATACCAATGGCAATGGACTACCCTTTTTTTTTTCCAGAAGTGTCCCATTTACTTTTATGCCGCATTCTGGAAAATTATGTTTCTTACCAAGATGATTACAACTTCTGTCTTAATGGTATTTAAGGCTATGGCTTTTTTTTAAAAGTATATATGAATCACTTGCTGAAACTTTTTTCACCGTTCGCTATTAGATGAGCAACAACAACCCGTTACAACGTCAACTGTATTTATATTGCTAACAATCTATCATCAGAGTTTCTTCTAGCTTAGATGTCTAGTTTCCTCCATCATTCTTTTCCCATTTTCTCTCCGCCCCGTCTGGCCCATTTCATCTCCTTTTTTGTACAACTTCGAAACTCAGCCCCTGGCAGACCCGAGTGGAACAATCCCATTTGCGAGGGTTTGGCCATGTCTCCAGAATGGCAGAAGACCGACTACCACACGACAATCATGGGAAACCAAGAGCCAAGGATCCAGACCTCTAGACCAGTGGTTCACAACATGCCATATTTCTAGGGGGCCACAGTAAGATGGTAAAGAACCTTTTTTTTCCAGCTAACAGCGACTATGAGGGAGGCCACAGATGCTCAAAAGGGGGGGGGGGGGGGGTTGAGAACCCCTGCTCTAGACGACCCAACGTTCGCAGGGAGGACAATATCTGTAGGACCGAGGACTGGGCTGGAACAAGGCCAAAAAGGAAGACCGCTGATAAAATAGCATGGCGTGCTGTCTGTGTAACCTCTACGCCCCAAGGTGATGATGATGATGATATAATCCCTTTAGCTGTGAGCAGGTAGCTCTTGACAGCCCATTGCCTCTCTGACAAAGGTGCAAGTCTTCCTCAGTTGCTGTGATGATGTGTAGAGTGTATTGTGGATGGTTGGGTTCGATGGAAGTAGTTGGCGTCGCAGGTCTGTTAGTCTTGGGCACTGTAACAGCAGGTGTTCAACTGATTCCTCATGGTGGTGGCAGTGCCTACAGTTTGGTTCACGTAGTGGGTCTATTCTATTTAAATGTTTATTGACAGGGGCATGGCCTGTTCTCAGCTGGAAAATTAGACTCTGATCTCTTCTTTTCAGTTGTTTAACTGGATCTTGAGGATTTGGTTTAGCTTGATGTTTGAAGAATGGCCGCCCTGTCTGGGAGGAAGCCCATTGGTTTAGCCATTCTTCCCTATAATTGTTTCTCAGGATCTGTTGGCAGGTTTGCAGTGTGGTACTTGATGGGAACTGGGGCAGTGCTGCTCCTCTTTTTGGATAGTTTGTCGGCTTTTTCATTTCCTGGGACTCCGACATGCCCTGGGATCCACTGGAGTGTAACTTCGACGCAATAGGAAGTGAACAGTTGGTCAATAAATCTACAGATGTTATTAATATTAGGGGACATTTTGCTTTCTAGGGCTTGGAGTGCTGATTTTGAGTCTGAGAATATAACAATATCCTCAGGTGGAGTGATGCCACTTTCAAAGTCTGAGATTATCCGGCACAATGCTTTTTCTAGTGCTGTTATTTCTGCATCATAGCTGGAACAAAATTTCTCCGCAAGGGCCAAAGATGCAAGGGTGGTCTTCTGGGTGCTGGTTGGGGTATTTTATCACTGCGCCATATCCAGCATTGATGGTAGCTTTAAATGCAGATCCATCTGTGTAGACATGGATGATGTCTTGTGGATATGAATCTATAGTTTCTAAAGCGATGGTTTTCAGTAGTGGTCCTAGAGTGTTCTTGTCTGCTGAGGGGTCAGAGAGTTCAGTTCTTACTATGGGAGTAGTTGCCTGCCAACAAGGTGGTTCATTATTGACAGTTACCATCGGCTTTCTAACTGCTGGTAGGTGGTGTTTGATGCTAGCTTCTTTTGCATTTTTAAGAAAAGATGTCTTTTGTATTCTGTGTTTTTGGTGCCACTGCTCTATCATTTTCCTATTCTCCTCCTTTGTGTCCATTCTCAGATACCTTTCGTATGTTTCCACTGCTGAACGTTCTCTTCTTAGGTTTAAGGGTTCAATATTGGTGTTGATTTCGCATGCATCTGTCGGCGTTGTCTTCATGGCACCACTTATAAACCGTAGAGCGTGATTTTGGACTTTGTCTAGCTTTTGTAAGAGGCTTTTACTTGCAATAGTTTGGAGGGGGAGCGAGTAGTCAATTACTGGGCGCACATATCCAGTATAGAGTTGGCGTAATGAGTGCTGGTCTGCTCCCCACCCACAGGAAGAAAGGTGCTTAATGAGCCTGAGTCTTGTGGATGCTTTCTCAATCAGCTTGTCTATGTGGGGTCTCATGGTAAGTCTACGGTCGAGCTCGACTCCAAGATATCTCGGGCATTCTTCATATGCTAATTTCTCTCCATTCATCCAGACCTCGATGTTGTTCTCATTAACTCTCTTGTTTAGACTGAACAGGCCATACACAGTTTTCTCTACATTGATTTCAAGTTTCCAGAACTGGCAGTATGCAGAGATGGTTGTCAGGTTTTTGTTCATATTTTTGGTGATGGTTTGGAGGTATTTTCCTTTTGTCCAGATGACTAGGTCATCAGCAAATAGTGCTTTTTGGCAGGTGATGACATCTGGGAGGTCATTTATAAATATAAGAAACAGTGTACAACTTAGTGCCGATCCCTGAGGCAGTCCTTCCTCCAGGGTTCTTTGTTTTGATGTTGTTCCACTGAATGTTGTTTGGATTGTTCTGTTGTGGAAGAAACCTTTTAACCAGTTGTACATTCGCCCTGATATTCCCATTCTTCGCATTTTGAAGAGGAGGCCTATCCTCCAGACTCGATCATAGGCTTGTCTAAGATCAATAAATGTTGCAAGCACATTTCTTTTTTCTTGGAAGGCATCACCTATCTCTTGGGTGAATCGTATCAACTGATCCATTGTCTGTTTGTTTCTTCTAAAACCTGACTGATTGGTGTTTAAGATCTTATTGCTTTCTAGCCACCAATATAGCCTTTCATTTATCATCCTTTCAGTGATCTTGCCTAGGTTTGATGTCAAGGAGATCGGTCGATAGCTTGTTACTTCATTGGATGGTTTGTCCTTCTTAAGGACTGGGATGATATTGGCTTTTCTCCAGTCTGTTGGTAACTTGCCTTCTCTCCAGGTCTTGTTAATGAGGTCAAGGATGGTGGAGAGTTCATAATTTGAGAGGTTTGAGATCATCTCGTTAGTGAGCCGATCAGGTCCAGCAGCTTTTCCTTTCTTGCATTTCTTTAGGGCCATCTTGAGTTCTGAAAGAGTGAAGTTCTTTTCAAAGACCTCACAGCTAGCTGTTGGTTGTTTCTCCATCATTTTGGTGAGTGATCTGATAGCACTGTCAAGTCTCTTGCGTGGTTGTTTTTTGTTTACGTTAGCAAAGTGCTTATTGAAGGCTTCTGCTTTCTGTGCATCCCTTGTTAGTGGTGGTTCAGTGCTTGTAATGATGGGTTCAGGGTTTTTCTTTCTTTTAATTCCTGAGAGATTTGATATGAGGCACCATGCTTTCTTTCCGTCTTTCCGCAAGTTTAACTCTCCACATTTCTTAACCCATGTTTCTCTTTTTGCTTTTTTGCTCAGACGTTTAACTTTTGCAGTTAGGCGGTTATAATTTGCTTTGTTGGCGGGGGTTGGGTGTTTCTCAGCTTGCCGTCTTGCTTTTTTCCTCTCGTTTACAGCAGCCTCCAGTTCTGTACTCCAGTAAGGTTTAAACTTTCTCCTACATCCTCGTGGAATGGCTTCTTTAGCAGACTGCAGTAGTGCTGTAGTGATTTTACTATATACCTTGTCTATGTCTAGCGTCATGTCGATGGCCTCGAATCGTTGTCGTACTTGTCTCCTGAAGAAATGCCAGTCTGCCTTTTTGTAGTTCCATGGGGGTGATGTTAAGCAATTTCTTTTTATTTCCCTGGTGTTTGTCGTTATCCTCTTTCTACACAACCAAGCCTAAGGAATACCATCTCCAACCAGGAACTGCTTACACGGTGCAGTCAAAAAGGCATGCACACCATCACTGCGGGCAGACGCTAGAACTGGGTTGGTCATGTCCACAGAAGGGGCCCTGACACCATTACCAGAACTGCTGTGCTGTGGACCCCAGAAGGACGGCGAAAGAGAGGCAGACCAAAGACCACGTGGCGGAGTACAGTGGAGGCTGACATGAGATGCAAAGCATGAACCAGAGTTGGGGCTCGGCACGAAGGATGGCCACCGACCAAGCAAAATGGGGACAGTTTGTTGCTGCTCTACAAGACGCCACTAGGCGTGATGGCCACTGACTGTTTTGTCAGTATGGGCAAGTGACACAAGAAGAAGAAGAACGGATATAACACAATGAGCAAACATGTTGATAGATTACCAGGCAGTCCTGTTCTGAATTCCCCATAGGAAGAAAAGTAGTGGAAGACTGAGAAACACACGGAAAAGAGAACTGGAGACAGATATTTAAGGGATACCAAAGACCCGGATAGACCTTGAGCAGGTAGGTACAGAACATGAAGGCCTATGCTCCGTGAGGAGCTTAAGAATAAAACATGAACATATACACTATGAAGAAAAAAAAGGTTGAATCGTGGGGGAAGAAGGTGTGCTTTCGATTGGGAAGTCCCACTTGACGCCTTCAGTGACAAGGGTAATCGGGCGTACAGACATACCCGTCTTTGACGTCACAAGTCGGTGGTTACTGTAAGGCAGGATTAAGTGGGCACACTTTGTGTTATATGCACTATCGCATTACATGGGTATTTCACGCATTCAAAACACCATTTTATCCCGGTTAAAATCACACGCTGTTATATCTTGTTACCAGTTTTATTTTAGCTCTAGCATATTGCAATCTTGACAGTTAAGGTTCCCTGTGAAAAAACGTAAATAACACTCCAGACCTAAGGGTCTTTTATGTTTGGACATGCGCCCTAATATAACCGACTAGGTTGAACGGGACGCGCCTCGCCAAAACTTTATTATATATATATAAAAAAAAAAGTAAGACTGTTTACACAGTGTTTAAAAATAAACCGGTTTATCGCCGTGTTTACATTACTGCGGATAGATTCACAAGCGGCCGTCTCATTTCGAAAGTTCATGGAGTTTTACATAAGGCCGTCGCCACACGTGTTCTTTAGTACTGAGACGATCCGTGAAATTCTGTTTGACAGGAACAGACTAGGAAATTACAGCGGTGGGAGAAATACCGGTAATTTGTTATAGTCGGCGAAGGCTGTCTCGACAGCAAGCGAAACCCTCTAGGATCGTGAATAGGCGAACATCTAGCGAAACGACCACAAGGTCCTATGGATTGATGCATCAGTCATTACGCTTCGGTTCTACAAAGTGGATAAGCTTCCAGGAAAATCATGCCAAGTTCTCCTGTCGCATGTCATCAGCTCAAGGACTTTCCATGCCTTCCTCATCGCTGTAATGTCTGTCTCTAGTAGCTCTCTTCTCCGTGTGTTGATTGGTCGTCCTCTACCTCTCCTACGCAAGGGATTCCAGAATATGGATTGAAATGGTAATGAATGATATCAACAGGTTTCCCCATTAAATGTCCTATCCATCACCAGCGTCTTCTTCTCATCTCATGTTCCTCTGGCACGTATCTGGTTCTTGTCATCCGCTGCACATTGGTAACTACCGTATATGCTCGAGTACACGTCGGATCCACGAGAAAAGACTTCTTGCTGCTTTCGATTGCGTGACAAGGAAAGTTTATTATTGGTTTGCCGATGCTGGCAGTTTCAGCTTGGCAGGCTGTAATTCTTTAAGGTATCTGCCAATGTCTAAATCCTTCAAGTTTAATCCGACTTCTCTTGGGTTGTTTTCCTTTTTCCTGACAGATTATGGTCTCATACACCCTCAACTGCACTATGGTCGGAGTTCATTTACCAGAATATGCTGAAAACACACTATATCTGTAACTTTTCCCTTTGTTCCTTCAATGCTGTTTGCTATAACAATGCACTGATCTTTCCGTTTATGATTGGTCTCTTTTTTTGGTTTACACATTTTGTAGCTGCTCAGGGAGCCAGGTCTGTCGCACTGGCTGACATGAGCTCTTGTTTAATTTCTGTAATATTCTCTGTCCACCTGCCTCTCAGTCTTCCCCGTCCCCTTAAACCAGATAATCTACTGTTGTAGGCGATTAGAGGTAATTGATCAGGCTCCACTCTTATGAGATGGCCCAAACCACTTTATTTTCTGTTCCTTCAATTTATTTCTGATGCTCTGGTCAGGGACCAAGTTTGATATTAATATAGCAAACTGTTGAACAAGGCAATAAACAGTATTAGACACAGAACAGCAATACCTGATCAAATCTTATTTTCATATGACCACAACAATCATTCCTTTATAAATTTGGTCTGTCTCATATGTCCCAATTTTTCTAAGAGTTCTGGGAAAGGCTGCTCCTCTAGTGGAGTGGCACTCTACTGTTTGCTTTTATTCTATGCTGTCTGTTTGTCCACATTTTAGCTTCGTGACCACATAATGTATGGACAGACATATGCAGTTAAGACTACACATATTCTCATACCACAACTCTGAAAAATGCCCCCCCCCCCCCAAAAAAAAAAAAACCTATTAAAATTAAACTACAGATAGCCCAATATAACAACTTTGGTGACTTCACTAAACACAGATAACCTAATGTAATTATACTTTTGCTGATTCCACTAAAAAAAAAAAAAAAAGAAAAAGATAAATCTAATATCAATTTTATGATTTCTTCTTCGTACACTCTCAGACACGAACTTGATTCATAGAAAGCAGTGCTCAGCTTGAGGCTATTTAATTGTATGATTCTATTACAAACAACAAATAACCTAAAATTATCACCACGGGAGTCCGATTTGCAAACCATACAGAGAGTTTGCCTCATTCAGCAAAGTTACTAGGTTCTGGGAACTGAACCCTGAAAGTGATAAGCTCCAGCTGATCCCGCTGTAAATGAGTACCTGACTCTGCACTTGAGTTAGGAAGGCAAAGGTAATGAGGGACAGGTAACTGGTCCCCCCCACCTCATAACACCTGGACCTAGAATAGTTCAGTCTTGGACTCCCCTTTGGCAGTATCTGCTATGGAACTAGTTTTACCCTTTTTGTAACATTATCATCACTTAGGATTTCACTGAATCCCCAGGGTAAGGGAGGTAGAGGGAGACCAAGGAACACATGGAGAAGAGAACTGGAGACAGACATGAAGGGGGTGAAGAAGACATGGAAGGACCTTGAGCTGATGGCACGGGACAGGAAGACTTGGGCATGTGTTGAAAGCCTATGCTCCTTGGGGAGGTGATGATCATGACCTAATGTCATAATTATGGTGATTTTATTACAAATAACAGATAAACTAATATCATAACTTTGATGATTCCACTGGAAGCTACAGATTATTTAATATGGCACAATATCACAACTATGATGGCTCAATATGCAACTAAAGTTCAAATACCTGACGCTTCTAAACAACACTGCAGAAATGGCGAAGTACAATGCATTACAATTAGCTTCATATAAACATATATTTTTTTTTTAAAGTCCCGTGTAGTTCCTAGGTGGGTGGAGTGGTATTTGCAGTTTGTTTTTTCTAAAATGGACAGTAGTTGGATGATACTGAGCTGGAAGAGTTGTTGTAGTCTTTTTTTGTAATCTTCTCGTTAGGTCTGCTTTTCTATGGGATCTTGGTTATTCTACGTCGGTCGTATGTTTTCCTTTACTTTCTATGTCATGCCGTATTATCGTGGTCGTTTTCTTTCTTTGTTCGCAGCATATAGGTTGCTGCGTAGTTGTTAAAACTGTGTCCAGAACCTTGTCGGGTCTTACAGATATAGCGGTGGCGCCTTACCATCGACAACACCCTTCATGCCATGTACTGAATGAGGGGGGGGGGGGGGGGGGGGGGGGGGGGGGGGGGGGTGTCTCTGAGGAGTCTAAGAAACATCAGGATTACAGCACCTTCAGTACAAGGCGACTAATGTGAGGATATGCAGGTGGCTGGCAACCTCATCATGGAAAATGAATTGCTACACAAACGACTGCTGCAAGAGCATATGAATGATTTGTGCAGGACTTCCTGCAAGGGTACCAGCTGCTACAGCAGTTCCATGCTCCACAAGGTAGACAATGATGAGATAAACTATCAACAAATTAAAAAAAAAAAAAGAGAGAGAAAGGGATGAAGTAAACTCTGCAGCTGGAATATCATTTAGTTTTTCCATTTCTTAAATATTCACTTTTCTCAACAAAGAAACAGAGATAAAGTAAAAAAATAAAAAAGTTACAGTAAAAGTCCAAAAATCTGGACTGCTCAGGGATTAGGTTGGTCTGGATTTTCTGGATTCTCGGGCAAAACTTTTAAAATTCAAATTTAAGGAAGAATAATGAAGAGATCAAATGAACAGGCAAATGTTGTTGGTTTATTCTTGAACAAATACAGAATGCTTCATTTATCAACATGAGTATATTTATTCATTCATTTCTGTTGCGTCCACTGCACTGCTTGTGGATGGAACACTTACAGCTTCTACTGAGTCTGCTGCACTGCTTGTCGATGGAACACTAGTCTGATTGGCAGATGCTTCTGTTGTCTCCTTTAAATACTTTCATATACCACCTTGTTTATGGGTTTGTAATTTCTTTGTGATTAGATTATTCTGCACCATGTGCACATGCGTGACATCTTGAAGACTAAAGCTGTGGTTATGTTCCACAAATTTAATAACTGTTTCCATGCACTTTTCTGCAGTAGCCCAAGATATCTTTTCTTTTTCAACTTTGTCATCTTCTTCACCAGATTCTTCTGAATAATTCTCTTTTATTAATGTTTTCAATGATTTCTTCATCAGTGGCTGCAACTTCAACATCTGCAGCATGTATCCACTCTTCTATGTCATCTTCATTAAGTATGCATAGAGTTTATTCTCACACACAAAAGCCCGGAAATTTTAAAAAGTTTGAGTTTTCAAAAAGTCTAGATCCTCGGGTGGTCCGGATTTCTGGACTTTTACCGTAACTCTCTTTATTTTTACATCCTTTCATATAAATTTTTTTGAATAGGAGTGAAGAAATAAAAATTTAAAAACAGGAAGTGACCTTTATCACACCCTGTCTATAGTTCTGGTCTTTGTTGCCTGTTTGTCACTGTGGCTGGCGAAGGGTGAATCCCGAAACATCCCATGTTTCTAGTGTACTGTAAATTTGTAAAACTGAATCCATACCATTTTCTTCTTTAATTTAAATATTACTTCCCTTACCAGTTTTACCGTAGCCGATTTATTTATTTTCTTACATTGTATATCGAAGTACATAACTTGATGAAAAACATTCACTGTCACAAATGGTTCATTTACAGACTCATATGACCCTCATAAAGCCACTAGGCGGAGAACTGTGGAGGCAGAGATGCTAAGTATGAACCAGAGTTGGGGCACCACATGAAGGATGGCAGCCGACAGAGCAAAGTGGCAACAGTTTGTTGCTGTCCTATAAGATGCCACCAGGCATGATGGTCACTAATTGCTTTGTCATTCAGTGGCCAAGGACCAAATTAGAAGAAGATTACCCTCGTATATAATTAGCCACTATCAGATATATCACACGAAATTAGTTAAAATTAAATACAGTGCAGACCTGATAAGGAGAACTCACCAGGGACCCAAGAAATAGTTCTTCTTATCAGAAATTCCTCTTATCCAGATAAGAGTTCAAGCATATGGTTATGCATTTACAACGTACAATACAATAATGAATTAGCGTTGAATACGACAGATGTATGACACAGAAAATATGTAAATCACCAAAAGTGTTAATGTACAAAGTTGGCACAGATATCTAGAGAATAACAGCACTTTTTACACTTTGAAATGAAAATGCTGCAATTTTCCTCTGTATCTTAGTACCCGTACTGGAGTTAATAAAAATGTCTTTCCATGACATCCTTAAATTCAAAGAAATGATAAATTAAATCATCTTGGCATCCAGCCTGCATTATATACATGTTAATTTTATCCATGCAATTTGAAACTTCCATTTGTGAAACAGTTTGCACTGGCAACCCACAGTCATCATCATCATCTCCATCTAGGTCAGGACTGGAAAGGACAGAAGATGAAACTGTTGGCATACACATCATGACTAGTTTTTTAGCACCTCCTCCGTCCATGACTCGGTAGTCGTTTCATTAACAGAATGCCTTTCCCCACACAAAGCTTTGTAAGTAATGTTGTGCCATTTTTTAAAACGACCCAACCAGCCAGGACTACATTTCCAGCCAGTCCGACCTTCCAGAAGTGCTAACTCTTCTGCCTTTGCAGTTAATATAGTTAATACACGAACATTTGCTGATCTTGCCATGGTGAACCATTTTAGGAGTGCCGTGTCAACCACATCACACGCCGCTTTTCGGTTCTTCATTCTGTGACAATCAACTTGTCCACCATAAAATATTTTTCTGTACCGATCCTTATTTTTTATGATTCCTGAAAGCGTTGATTTTGGAATGTCGAATTCCTTTGCTATTTCCATTTTCTTTTTGCCACTATTTTCCACTTCTTGTAATAGCTCAATCTTTCTTTTCAAAGATATGAATTTTAACTTTCCAGCCATTTTTAGAGAGGGAAAATAACTCAAATTCTAACACAGACGAAACGCACAATTTCTGAAAATAGCCGAAAAGTTGTACAAATGTCCAGGTACTGTATTTGAAAAAAGTTCGCCCTAAGCAGATCAAATTATATAGTCGGGACACGTTTAATCGTTCGGCATATCAGAAAATTCGTGATAAACGGATTCCGCTTAACCGGACATTTTTTACAAAGACAAAGAAGAAAAAATGCCAGGGATAAACAAATTGTTCTTCACAACAGAAATTCACCACATCCGAGATCGCCTTAAGCGGTCTGCACTGTATTTCCTTTTTTGGTCATATAAGATATTTTTGCACTATAATATTATAATATCACTTATGAGGCTCAAAGAAGCTGTAAGACTTGCTTTCACATGCTGTACTCCATGAATGGTATGAAACGGGTTTTTCTCAACCTTATAATTTTTTTTTGGCCACAGACCCCTATGGGTGTCTGTTAAAGGTTATGGACCCTTTCTTGAAAAAAAAAATGTACATAAAAGAATAATTAAAAAAACGTTATATTTTAAATAATGAATACGGGCTCCCTAGAATACATTCACAGACCCCAAGGGGTACTAGGACCACAGGTTAAGAAACCTGGGTATAAAAGATGTCCAAATGAACTTGGCAATGAATTATCCTGTTACTAAATTTATGGGGGGAAAATACCGAGCCACTGGATTATTCAATCTGTTCTTCTGCATTGTTGTGCTTGTACTGTTCCTTTGTGTTGTTATAAATAAATGTCATGTCCCAAGATTGTCAACTGATCTGTTTTTACCAGTCTCACTTTGTGGCCACACTTGTAGGTGGGCTATACTTTCTGCTCCGTTGTTTCTTATCTCCACTCACAGTTACAAAGACCATTACTGTCACTAGAGATTGCAAAGTCTTCTGTCCTTAAGCACTCTGTTAAAAGACAGTTTGGTCACAGGTGTCCTGATTGCTGTTGGATCTGCAGAGTCGTGAAAATAAAGTTTGTTAATGGTTTCTCATTCTCAGTTCTATGGTCTCAGGTGAAATGACCCGTAAACATAAAATACTTGGAAATTTATTTAATACTTGACCACAAAAATGAATGTACAGTATATACTCAAGTACAGGTCGATCTGTCTATAAGTTGACCTCTAGACTTTAGGACTTAAAAAGCTTCCAAAATGAATGGCTTGATTATTAGCCAAATAAGTTTTTCGTCAATTCTGAATTCCCACACTGCATTGGAATTTCCATGGCTTTCTGCACATTTGATCACTTTCAGCTTAAAGCCAGCTTCATAAGAACTACTCTTTCTTTAAAATTCATTGTTAAAGCAACTTTGAGAAACATTTTTTTTTCCTAAATGCTGGTGTGTTTACAACAAAGATTTAAACAGCTGTGCATGCCAATTGTATGCATGACAGGAAATATGAAAGCATGACGGATATATTTTATATATATCGTTTTGATAGAGCATATGCGTTTATTTAAATAATTACCACAATTAACAGCCTAATAAAATTGATTCAAGCATGTATTACTTAAGATATTTTGTTAAAAACATTTAATGAACCAGCAAGTTTATTTCTGAAGGATATCAGCATGCGGCAGGAAGGGTGGGGGTGTGGGGTCATCTGGAGTCATTTTTTTGACTCAACTATAAGTAGGGAAACACTTTTTAAGGTCCAGAATGGGAATACATTTCTCATCTTATACTCAAGTATGTATGGTCGTTTCTTACCAACAATAGTTCAGACAACTTTAACAGTCTTATGTGGAGAATCAAAAAAAAGAGAAAAGTGGAAATGTGTGCAGTATCTTCTCTTGCGTTCTGAGTGAGAAAATGTGATAAGGGCTACATTTCATACACATTTCTCTTCAGTTCTGAGTGAGAAAATGTGATAAGGGGTACATGTCATACACACTTCTCTTGAGTTCTGAGTGAGGCTATGTGATAAAGATTACATGTCATACACATTTCTCTTGAGTTCTGAGTGAGAAAATGTGATAAGGGCTACATGTTATACACACTTCTCTTGAGTTCTGAGTGAGGCAATGTGATAAAGATTACATGTCATACACATTTCTCTTGAGTTCTGAGTGAGAAATGTGGTACAGGACTACATGTCATACACTTCTGATGAGTCTTCAACAAATGTAGGTCAAGTCCCCCTGTCCAACTTCTTGGTTGTTATTCTCCACATTTTACAGCCATACAATAGAATTGACTTGTCATTTGAGTTGAAGATTCTTATTTCTGTATTGGGCTTGATTTCTATTGATCTCCATATATTTTCCAATGCAACGCAACCTCCTCTTGCCATTTGTATTCTTATTTTGAAATCGCTGTCTGTCCCTCCAACTGTGTCAATATTGTTGCCAAGATATATGGATGATTCTACATCTTGTAGGGGTGTTTCTTCAAGTGCATGGCGATGATGATTATGAATAAAAGAAGAAAACTGCACAATAAATAAATACTCACCTAATGGTTTCTGTGGAAACTGTCTGCCGACATTTGGCTTCATCCTCATCGGTAGTTGAATCAGTTTCACAAACAGGGTTGCTAATATTTTTCCTGTTTGATTTCATTTTAAAGTATCTTGCAGGTTTCTTAAGCACTTTGAAATTTTTTTTTCTCATTTTCTTCTTCATTTCTGTGTGGTCATCTTCCTACAGGATGATAACATGTCAACATCATATAAACATCAGAAGAAAATAAAAGGTCAAATGATGCTAACCTGAATGATTTCTTAAGTGTGAATTTCCTCACGTTAATATAGTATGCTTCTTGTCATCTAGAAAACCTGGCAGCATCACGCTATTGTCTACCCAGATGAAAATTGGTACCTGACTCTTGAGTTAGGGAAGATAAAACACAGCAAGGAAGAACTTGTCACTCCATGTCATTAAAAACAAAATAGGCTGTACCTAGTATTGTGAAGTCTATAACACTTCACTCCCCTACAGCAGTATTTGCTATGGGACTGTCTTTACCTTTTTACCTCTTGTCACCAGTTCTCGTCATGTTGGCTACTGAGAGAGCACTGAGTGGCAGGCAGAGTGCTTGCTTCTCAAGGTAAAGTTACTGGGTTTGACACCAGGCTGCACAACAGTCTAGTCTACACAGCCATAAATGGGTACCAGACACTGTTCGAGTTAGGGAAGGCAAAGACAGCAAGGAAGGGAGGCAGCCACCCTCACCTTATAAAAGCTGAGCCCTAGAACATCAAAGTTTCCAACACTTCACACCCCAATGGCAGTATCTGTTATGGGTCTACCTTTACTAGCTACTGACTGGATACTGAAAACAACATCAACCAACAAAAATGGAATTTGGTGGACTCTGGCAAAACAGCTTGACGATCGAGATTGAGCCAATGACCTGATTTTTCTATCCCATGACCATAAGTTGATGCAAACAAAAAAATGAGAATACCTGATGACAGGTCACAGCAACTGGGCCTGAACATACACAAAAGAAAAGATAAAGAAGATGGAGAAGAAATGTGGCAAATGAAAAGTTTCACCTTCCCTTGAACTGTGGGGTAAAGGTACAGCGGCAAAGGGCAAGCATTGCTGAACATCTGCTTCAAAGGTGCCCAACATATGAGGAACAAGGAAAGCACATATGGCCGTCACCAGTACCATTCCTGGAAAAACTCTATGGAGACACTAACAGCCTCAATCTGACCACTGCTGTCTTCGAGAATATTCAAGTAGACATCTGAGCGTACGAAGAAGACTTTATTACACCAGTTCTTCACAAGAGTTGCCAAACCACCACTAGCAGCTTTTCCAGCTCCATGCTGCGCTATTATTGTTTACAGAAACTGTTGATAGTTACGAATAAGCTAGAGATACCAAGATATTAACATTTTTTTTAAGCAAGAGATCGGCTACCATGACAAATATGGGACACTTTTCAGTACAATAAGTGTTATAAAGCATTTTTTTTTTGCTGACGTTTTATTAGCAGACACTTACAAATATTGGTAACGGTCATTACAAGGGGATGTCACTCTATAATATAAAAGTCAAGTGAACTCAAATATTTACTGTAAATACATAGTTTGACTTATGTGTAAACTCTGGTTACGAATGCACCTAAGAATGAAACTCATTCATAACCCGACACCTTTCTGTAATAAACATCACTATTAACCATAGCTGCATAAATGACTGCAAGCAATATACACAATAAACTGCAGTTTTTCTTACAATAATCAACATGTACCTTACTGTATATGTGACCATTGTGTATTTCTGTGAAGTCTCTTATCTGATCCCTCGGAGATGTCGCACAAGGCGACTAATATAAGGGTGTGATTGGAGCTGGCAACTTTATCATCTAAAACAAAGTGCCACATAAACCACTGCTGCAACATCATGTGACTGCTTAGTTCAGGCTTCCTGCAAGGAGACCAGGTGCCCAATGCTTTGTAAGGAGGGCAAAGGACAATGATGAAATGATATGCGGCTACAGCTAATGTACACAACAAATGTTATGTCATCACAAACCAAATGTTATGTCATCACAAACCAAATGTTATGTCATCACAAACCAAATGTAGAAAGAAAAAAATCACATTTAATAACTTTACCCTTTTCAGCAACAACTCTTTTATGTCTTTATTCTCTCTAAGTGCCAAATGTAGTCTGGAACTGCTACCCTCGCATGGTAACTTACTCAGTTTTTTTAGGTTTTTATGTAATGGCCCAAGAGATGCATGAGACTCTGGTTCATTCTGTGGATCAGTTTATAAAGACATTTGAGCAACTTCTAGTAAACAGCCAATTTAACAAAAATTTTTGTTGAAAGTGGTAAGAACAAACAGACTTGACTTGACTTTTTTGTTAGTAAAAAAAAAATTTGTCCCAAAAGGTGCCTTTACAATGAGTTTGAAAAGAAAGCATACTTCTTACGAGGCTGGCTTTAAGCTGAAAGTGATAGAATTTGCAAAAGCCTTATCAATTCCAATGCAATGCGGGAATTCGGAATCGACAAAAAAACTTGTTGAGATTGGCGTAAAATAAAAGAATCTTTGTAAGAGGTGAAATTAAACAGTGTGGGACGTGTAATGTCTTTATCCAAAATGTGTATGGATGGAGGCATGCATATCTGGAGTCATCCTTATATGACCACCAGCTATGCACAATGCCCCAATAAACATGTGGAAGTAAACCTCTGTCTGTGAGACTAATTACACCCTCATTGACTTTTGAAATCATCCACACACTTTCAGGGAAACTTGTTGAGAACCCAGCATTGCACACTTTCTTGGAGGAGTCACTTCAGCCTCAGACGTAATTCTTTGACTTGGTTGACTGCATTTGGGGGGAATCTCACTGTGGACCCAGTGATAGGTGGGAGAGCTGAGAAGTGGCTCTGTGCAGGAAGTGACAATTCCTTCAGAGAGCCCAGAATCAGAGCACAGTATTTTCACTCTGCATAGTTGGAGAGCCCCCTTGGATAGCGAGGAATGCACAGTGTGCCAAGCGCTTCTTACTCCTAGCTGGTACCCTATGTGATGATCCTCTGAATGCGAGCCAAGCTGGAGAAACTGGAGCTCATGACTTCAACTCAGCACATTTCGGAATAGCAGAAAAGTCACAGGAAAAGCCTAGATCTACAGTGTAGATAATACCAAGTGGTCTTCAACTTGGTATTGGCTGCAAAAAAAAGCAAGGAGCTCAGCAGCCCTAGTTAAACAACAATCCCAAATGTGTATTTTTAGGGATTCAAAGTAAAAATAAGAATTCGATATGGATTTATAATGGGTAAGTTGGAAGTTTATTGCTCATTATTTTTACCGTATGATGTTAACTTGTGGTTTTTATTAATCGTATTAATTATGTATCAAAAAGGTGGGGAAAGAAGTAGGGTTAATGTTAGCCAGTAACTTTGTTTATTTGCGTCACTGATAATGAAACTGCAAAACATGTGACGCCGTGTAATAGGCCTATGTGTAGATTACTTAGGTAGTTGCGGCAAAATCTTCTTTAGGTAGATGCAATAATCATCTGTTAATATTTGTTTAGTCTGATATGAGTGTTTTTTGCACGATATTATTTGTGTATAAGCTGGAAACAGGGGTAGGGTTAGCGTTGTCATATGTTTCTTGATTGCATCGTAGGGATAGGCCTATGTGTAGATTACTTAGGTAGTTGCGGCAAAATCTTCTTTAGGTAGATGCAATAATCATCTGTTAATATTTGTTTAGTCTGATATGAGTGTTTTTTTGCACGATATTATTTGTGTATAAGCTGGAAACAGGGGTAGGGTTAGCGTTGCGTCATATGTTTCTTGATTGCATCGTAGGGATAGGCATCAACATATGAAATCGCAAAACAGAGTTAAATGACTATGGTTAAATTAGTAAGTTGTACGTTTTTATATGTGATCCAATAATGTATATGTACTCGTATCGCAGGAATGAGGGTAATCGTTGATGTTTACAGTTAAATAGTAATCACAGAAGGAGTCATTATTGCAGAAGTAGATAACAGCGTATGCTTTGCGCATTTGTGTATAGGCACAATGTCTGAGCTTACGGTCATCTTCTTACTGTAATGCTGTCTGGCAAGTGATGATTGCAGACGAAAAATATTATGTGCAAAAAACCTAGCTCAGATAGTTATCAATTCAGTGGCTAATTAAGTCAACCATGGCGCTAGTGGTTAGGATTAGAGTTGGGGTTAGATTAAGAAATGCTAAACCTAACATACTCTAATGCTAACTGTAAGTGCCCGGCTGACTTAATTGGCCACCGGATCGATATAAGTTTGGACAAAATGGAAGACATGTCACAACGGTTTTCAATTTCAACCCTTGCAAGATATGTCAAAAACAAAACTAGCAAGGAGAGGGAACACTTCGTGATTTCCAGCTCTTGAAGAACTAAATGAATGGGTTTGAACTTGGTGGAAAAACTGGTGCATCATTACTCGACGATCAATACGAATTCGCACCCTTCAAATGAAAGAAATATCACAACATGCCAGAAATATAGAAATTTCTTGCATCTGCAGGCCGGTGTCATCGTTTTACTAATCACTTTTCACTGTCTCTTTGCCAACACACAAAAATTGCACAGAAATTACCAGCAACTTTGGATGAAAAAAATTCCAGCTTTTCATAAATCCATCACTGAAGCATCATTTTTTTTTTCTTTGACTTATAAGCGGGTCATTCTTTTTGGATGCTTTTTAGGTTCAAAAGTCTAGGGGTCAACATACAACTGGATCGATCTATACTCGAGTATATATGGTACATCATTTCATCAAACAAAACCATGAAAAACAAAGCAAGACAGAACAAAACATTACCTCTCTTGCTATTGTTGTGCATACCTCTTTTTTTATTTGTGTGCATGACACACTAAAGATATCCTTCACCATGTTTGGAGCTGTGAGGGAAAAACAGAGTTACTCTATTATTTAACTAAACGAGCAGCTCAACCAATAGAAAACCTTATTTGACCAATAGAAACCCAAATTTGACAAGTCTTTTCCGGCAGAAGCTAATACTTCTACAATTTCTTTCCTTAACTCTATTCAATTCTTGACTTTTAAAGGTTTATTGAGTAGGTTTCAGGTGACATTTTGGAAAAACATGTAGAATATTGTTAAATATATTAAACCTATACACATTATATATCAGTGTGTTTGGACTTTAGTACAGTGGTAGTTATTTTAGGATTTTGTTTAACTTTGTTGAGTAGCAACAAATTAATTACCAAATTTGATGCATGAAAAATAACAAAAATTTACATACACTGAAATATTCAAAAAAGGAAAAAAAAACTAGCAAATGCAAGATGTACAAAACAGTGGCTTTTATTTAAAAGTACTTTCAGTTTTGTATATGATTTGTGAAAATCGGACAAATATTATCATAAGTTCATTAATAAAAAAATTAATTAATGTGTTAGGTAGAACAGGGGATAATAATAATAATAGCCCCTTCAGTCATAACTGACTATGGGAATGCGCCCCTGAGGTGGCAGCCCTCAGCAGCTTATTTTCCTGGTGCTCCTTTTGACGATTTCTCCTCTCCTCTGCTTGTTGTGTGAGCCTCTTTTCGCCTAATCTGAGGTGGTGCCGTAAATAGCATCGCCACTTAGTGCGATCGGCAGCTTCATCCTCCCATGTTGCTGGATCCATGTCCAGTGCCCTCATATCTCTCTTGCAGACATCTTTGTACCTCAGCTATGGTCGCCCAACTGTTCTCTTGCCATCTGCTAATTGTCCGTAGAAGATATCTTTTGGGATGCGACCATCTTCCATGTGGCGAACATGGCCAAGCCAGAGAAGTCTGCGCTGTCTAAGCAGTGTATACATACTTTGAAGGCCAGCACATGACAACACCTCGACATTTGTCACTTTATCTTTCCACGAGATGCCGAGGATGTGGCGTAGACACCGTAAATGGAAGGTATTGAGCCTTTTTTCTTGCTTAGCATAGGTCGTCCAGGTCTCGCTACCATATAAGAGTGTGCTGGTGACGCAGGCGTTATATACCACAGATTTGGTCTTCGTTGTGAGTTTGGAGTTTACCCAAACACGCGATATGAGGCGGGCAAAGGTAGCTGCAGCTTTGCCAATGCGGCTGTCGATTTCTGTGTCCAGTGAGAGTTTGTCATTGATGGTAGACCCTAGGTATGTGAAGTGGTGCACCACTGCCAATTCATAGTTATCAATAGTGATAACTGGTGCAGCACCCACATCCTGACTCAGCACATCCCTTTACTTTAGACTTATTGTGAGGCCAAAGTCCTTGCATGCTTTAGTGAAGCGATTCATCAAGTTCTGAAGCTCCTGTTGGCTTTGAGTGATGACTGCAGCATCATCAGCGAACAACAAGTCTCTTATAGTAACCCTTCTGATTTTTGTTTTTGCCTTCAGCCTTGAAAGATTAAACAGACGGCTATCTGACCTAGTGTGAAGGCATATTCCTTCAGTTGCATCTCTGAATGCATGTTTCAAGAGTAAGGCAAAGAAGATCCGAAGAGGGTCGGAGCCAGAACACAGCCTTGTTTAACGCCACTTCGTATGTCAAAGGGCTGTGACATGCTTCCAGCATATTGGACTGTTCCCTTCATGTCGTCATGGAATGACTTTATCATTTCCAGCATTTTAGGAGGGCAGCCTATTTTCAGGAGGATTTTGAAGAATCCATCCCTACTAACCAGGTCAAATGCTGTTGTGAGGTCTATCTTCTTCTTCCGTCCTTAGCCACCGACCGTCAAAGCAGTCAGTGGCCATTACGCCTAGTGGCGTCTTAGGGCAACAGCAGATAGGTTTTCTTTGCCACTGTTTCCCATCACGCCCATTGGCGTCTTTAGGGCAATGGCAAATCAATCCATCTGCTGTTGTTTCCGTAATCAAAGTGACTGGCAAACGGGTGATCAGCCCGTTGGTTGTGAGGTCTATAAATGCGATATATAAAGGCCTTTTCTGCTCTCTCGATTTTTCCTGAAGCTGGCATAGAGAGAAGATCATGTCTGTTGTTGATCTCCCAGCTCAGAATCCACACTGTGACTCTGGATATATGCGCTCAGCTAACTTGTGTAGTCACATTAAGATGACTTTGGCAAAAACCTTACCAACAATATTTAGAAGAGAGATGCCTCTGTAGTTATTGCAATCACTTCTGTCTCCTTTATTTTTATACAGTGTTACAATCTTGGCATCTCGCATGTCTTGAGGAATAGTTGTCTCTTCCCAGCACTGGCACAGCGTCCTATGCAGGGGATGTAATAGCGTGCTCTTACAGCATTTGATTAAATCAGGAGGAATCCCATAATTGCCTGGTGCTTTGCCAGAGGCCAAGCTATCAATGGCCTTGCTGAGTTCCTCTAATGTTGGTTCGGCATCCAGCTCCTCCATAGTTGGCAGACATTTGACAGCATCAAGGGCTGCAGGCGTAACGGTATTTTCTCTAGCGTAAAGCTCAGAGTAGTGCTCGACCCACCTCTCCATCTGCTTACCCTTATCGGTTAGCTTCTCTCCGCTGATGGTTTTTAGCGGTGCCGTTTTACTTTTTTGGGGGCCGAGTGCTTTCTTTATACCATCATACATTTGTCTAATGTTGCCTGTTTGCGCTGTGATCTGGATGCTCTCACTGAGCTGGAGCCAATAGTCATTTGCACAGCGTCGAGCAGTTTGTTGAACTTTGCTTCTCGTAGCCTTCAGGATCTGTAGGGTTCTAGCACTCTGTGAACGTTTGTATTCATTTGCAGCACTGCGCTTAGCTTCAATGACAGGTGCCATCACATCTGATGAAGCATCAAACCAGTCATTTGACTTTGCCGTTTTCTTACCAAAGGTGGCAAGTGCAGTACTTTGAATGGTGTTCCGTAGATGCTCCCAGTTCTCTGTAATAGTATCACCATGTTGAGGGCTACTGAGCACTTTCTTGAAGGTCGCAGTAAATTGTGCAATCATGACAGGGCCTGACATCTTGCTGGTATCAATGCGTGGTTTCCCTTCATGTCTGACATGAGTTTTCTTGGTTGTGCTCTGATTTTGCAGCAAACCAAGGAGTGATCTGTATCACAGTCTGCACTATGGTACGAGCGCGTGGAGAGCACAGACCTGAGAAGTGGCCTTCTGACGAGAATCAGGTCAAGTTGGTGCCAGTGCTTGGATCATGGGTGTCTCCATGACACCTTATGCTGGGGTTTTGTCTGAAAGTAGGTGTTGGTCACGGAGAGGTCATGGTGGACACACAACTCTAAGAGCCGTTGTCCATTTTCATTCATCTTGCCAATACCAAACCTGCCCAGACATGAAGGCCATGAAACATTATCGGCACCCACTCTAGCGTTAAAGTCACCAAGGAGAACAAGCTGTTCTTGCCTAGGTATGCTTTTGATGACTGCTGCTAGATTCTCGTAGAACTCATCTTTAGCTTCTGAGGCAGAGTACAGAGTAGGAGCATACACACTGACAAGGGTGATGGGACCTGTGCTAGTTTGCAGGCGGAGCGTTAACAGGCGTTCTGATCCATTCTCGCCTGGTTCAACCATGTTAGTTAGCGATTTTTTGACCGCAAAACCTACTCCGTGTTCTTTAGTTTTATTAAGATCTTTCCCTTGCCAATAAAATGTGTAGTCCTTCTCGCTCACCGTTCCAGAGCCCGCCTGGCGTGTTTCCTGAAGTGCAGCTATATCCACCTGAAGCCGTTTAAGCTCATCATTAATTATGGCTGTCTTCCTTACATCCTGTAGGTTTTCGGATAGTCCAGTCAACATAGTCTGGACGTTCCAGCATCCCAATCTGAGAGTTTGCTTATTTCTATAATTACGATAATTGCTTGATGCAAAATTTTCTGTCCACAGTTCGGGTTTGACCCTAATCCCGATGCACCCAATGGGGAAAGCAGACAGTGGCGGGACAACACCTTATTGACTAGGGGCTGCCCAGCTTGAAGCGGGCGGTAGCTGTCCAGTGAGATCTTAGAACCTCTCCCACTGTCGGAAGTAGCCCCTGGCGCCATGCCCTACGCCAATTGGGCAAAATGCTTATAACCGGTAACTGCTGCTTCCCGAGTTTTGCCGACCAATGTAGGGTGAAGCTGGAGTGTCCTCTCCAGGGCGCGAGCTTGGGCACAGTTATATGGAGATCAAGCTGTTGCCCATGCAGCATGTTCCCCCTCTCCACGCAGCCGGTAGATCCAAAGGAACGGCAGTAGCCGATACAGTTTGGTACCAGCCACGCCGCAGGAGTTGCCAAAATAATGTCGAATCAACATTAGACCGCCTTAGGGACTCCAACTCTGGATTTATCCTCAGGGTTTACTCCCGAAGCCAATTCCATAAATGGATATTCGTGCAAGGCTGCGGTGGTTTGAATTCAGAGTTCCTTCTCTTAGATAAGCTACCAACCAAGGATCACGAGCCCTATCTGCCCGAAGCTGCTGGTTTTAAGGCGCCAGTCGCTCGCCTTTGCCCCTTCTCCCGTCAGTGGAAACAGTTCCGCCGGGCTCAAATTGAGCCACACGTGAAGGCCGGGAGCTGGACTTGGTTGTCAGAGGCTGTTTGAGGCACGTGCCATAGAAGTATTTTATCTGCAGTGAGAGCTTATCCTCACTACAACTCCCGGCTGTAACAACCTTTGGAAAAGGGGAACAACTGAGCATTTGAACAAGATTATGATGACTCCTAAAAAGGAACCTAAGAAAAATCAAATTTGGATGACAGATGACATCTTGAATAAAATGGCAGAAAGAAGGAAAGCAAAAAACACCCCAGAATATAAAACAATAGACAATGACATACGTACTATGTGTAGACAAGCAAAAGAACGGTGGATAAAAACAAAATGCAAGGAAATAGAAGACTTAGAAGCAAAGCACATGACAAGAGATATGCATGAAGAAATAAAGAAATTATCAAATAGGTCGCGGTTTGCCCAAGGAGGAGGCTGTATCAAGAACAAAAATGGTGTAATCTTAATTGATGAGAAAGAAACATCAAACAGATGGGCAGAGTACGTAAATGAACTATTCGAAGACAACAGAGGTAAAAAAACCATCACCAGATTCTAATGAAGGCCCAAACATTCTCAGATCAGAAGTAGAGAATGCAATACATATGATACAAAAAGGAAAATCAGCAGGCATGGACAACATAAAAATTGAAATGATAGAAGCCCTGGAGAGCTTTGGTATAGATGTCGTGTAATGACATGGTACACAACCAGACGATACGTCAAGGCCTTAAATCCCTACCCCCTGCAGACCCAAGTAGAACAGTCCCAATTAAGATGGTTTGGCCATGTCTGCAGAATGGGAGAAGATCGGCTACCACGACAAGCATGGGAAACAAAGAGCCAAGGATCCAGACCCCCAGGATGACCCAGAGTCCGCATTAGACAATCTTTGAAGGACCGAGGACTAGAATGGAACCAGGCCAGGAGGAAGACAGCCGATAGGATAGTCTGGCGCTCTCTCTTCCAAACCTCTACACCTCACGGTAGAAGGGGAACGACTAAGTAAGTAGTAAGTAATGACTTCTCACGTCTGTTTCTTCTGTCTTTTATTTTATCCCTCTACAAATTTCTCCTATCACTAGACAAGAAAACCAAAAGTCTCTTTCTCTCTACTCATATATTTCATTTTACTAGCTCAGGATTCTCACTGTCAAGGGCCATAAATTATACCCTTAGCCAGCAAAAATTCATTTCCACTTGGAAGGTGAAAAATAGTTCTATGATAGTCCGGAAGTCGACCCTTTGTTTGGGTCACGAACTGGACGTAAATCAGGGAAGGGGCAGGAACCCTGCCTTAAGGGGAGGAACGGGGGCGAAATTTTGGTCTAAATAACAAAAATAAGGATTTTGGGATTAGTCCATTTTCTGATACTTTAGCATCTCCTGAATCTAAATATAACAGAATTAAATGTCAAAATGCATTCTAACAATATGTATTTTGACTTTGAAAAAGGTATGGTACGGAGAGATTTTCTCAAACTCGAGAAAATATGTCTAATTAGACCTAGTTTCTTCCATAGCAACCAAGCCTGCACCCCTACGTATTATACATCATTGGATTCGCCTAGATCTGGGCAATCCTGTGATGTAGTTCATTTATTTCGGTAACAAAATTATACCCGCCAGATCGAGAATTTCTAGGTTGCGTTTTTTACCGATTACTTCCATATATGGAAATCGTCGGACATTCGCTGACATCGGCTTTTTCCGCTCACTATTCTAAACTGTTCGTTGGCTGCATGAATCCATGTGACTTGTAACCGCTGTGTTGACATTATGGCGTCGGATTGATAACTTCTGCATATACATTTAGTTAGACTCATTTTTCGGAACTTTTTGTGTGAAAATGCCTCGAAAAAATAATAGCTTTCATCATCTACAACTGGAAAAGGAGTGATGGAACCAAGACAGTGCAGGCAAAAGTCGCTAATTTTGTTATGGTAATGGTACAAAATGATTCCACATTATACGATAAATTATCATGGTATTTATAAGCATGTGACATATGTTTCTTGAGCTTTGATTATTTCTTATGTACTTTTTTTCAGAACCATAAGGTCCCACTAATGAGAGCCTAGTCTGCCTGAGGTGAAGCAAGGATGTGATATAAATTTTGAAGGTATTTACTTCTGAATCTTATTTTTGTTTCTCCTTGTCTAAAAATTTAAACTGATGTAATTTGTATTTCTCCATAAGTATCAGTTTTAGTAACATAATTTATTAATATTACTTACATGTGTTTGCTTTGCTTCCATTGTACTACATTTGCTTCTACATTGTAAAGGAAAGTGTTCAATGTTTGCTTACATCATTATTTTAAGTGTTACTAATTCATACCTTTTCTTCTTTCTAGGAAGTTCAGGTGTGATGGAGGTTGAGGCAGCTAGTGTTTTATGGAGCCGGTCTGTGACACGACACAAATTTCGCTACACCACCATTTTAAGATCATGGAAATTAAACCATATGGCCCTAATGTTGAAATCATCAAAGAAGAGTGTATCAATCATGTAGGAAAAAGAATGCATACAGCTCTTCGTAATTTAGTTGCTGATTGCCGCAAGCAAAAAGTTACGCTAGGAGACCGTGGCCGTCTGACAGATTCAGCCATCCAAAAGTTTGGCATTTATTATTCCAGGGCTGTCAGGCAACATGCTATTGCAGCTGATATGAAGAATGCTATTATGGCTAGCTTACATCATTGCTATTCAACTGATGATTATCCCCAGCATCAGTTTTGTCCTACTGCCAAGACTCTTGGTGTTTCTATAAAGCAGCCTTATCTAGGAATGAGTATGCTTTTGGGCATCAAAAACGTATACATATGCCCCTGGACTTTAAGCTGTTGAACAGACATTTGACACCAGTGTATGACAGGCTGACAAATCTGAAACTGTTGAGTCACTGTGAAAGAAAGGCAACCCAAAACTCCAATGAGAGCCTTCATTCAGTTATTTGGAGTAAAGTGCCAAAGCATATCTTCCATTCACGAAAGCGCGTGGAATTCTGCCTTCTAAGTGCAGTTGCTGAATTTAATGAAGGACCTGAGGCTGCTATATTTTTTAAGAAAGTCCTGGGGCTGAACAGTGGAAAAGAGGCTTGTCGACTGGCAGGAGCAAGAAAGCGTAAACGTCCCGTGCTCAGCTCTAAAACGGCAGAAAACTGCACTAAGAAAAGGAAGGAAATTAGGCACAAATCTCAACAGAAAGCCAGACAAGAAGCTGCAGAGGAAGCTGAATATATAGCCGGTATGTTCTGAATGACAAGTAAGTTATTTTTTTTGCTGTAGTATTACATACTTATTTAATTATATTCTAATTATATAGAAAAATGTGATTTTATAGAAATATATTTTTCGCATACTAATTTTTTAGTAACTTCCACACTTATGTATTAATTGACATAAGAATTGGCACATACATTGCCAATAGTCTTTAAAACTTTTTGTGTGATGGATTTTATGTATCTGATCAAACTTTTGATTAATTGCAAAAAGTAATGTAAAATTTAGTAAAACTGGTTACTCTTTTAGACACTATTTTCACAGTCCTACAACTTTTTTTGTATTAAAGTTGTCAAAAATCCATCACACTGAAAGTTTTAATATGTAATGAAAAACGTTGTGTTTAAGTTTGGTATTCATAGCTTAATAAATAAAAAAGCTTCAGCAAATTGAAATAGAACAAAGAATCCAATATTGCTCAGCTCTAAAACGGCAGAAAACTGCACTAAGATAAGGAAGGAAATTAGGCACAAATCTCAACAGAAAGCCAGATAGGAAGCTGCAGAGGAAGCTGGCTATTCTGCCAGTATGTTCTTAATGACAAGTAAGCAATTTGTTAAGGGCAATATTACATACTTATTTAATTGTAGTCTATTTATGGAGAAAAATGTGATTTTCTCAAAATCTATTTTTCTCATCCCAATTTTCTTAAAACTTCCACACTTATGTATTAATTGACATTTTTAGACACCATATTCAAAGTCCAACAACTTTTTTCGTAATAAAGTTATCAAAAATCCATCATACAAAAAGTTTTAAAATATAATGATAAACGTCATGTTCAAATTTGGTATTCATAGTTTAATAAATAAAAAAGCCTTAGCAAATTGAAATAGAACAATATAATCCAATATGGCCGCCGTTTCTATGGCAACCAGTGGTGCAGTGCCATCAAACTCTTCATTTTGCGTATCTAGTATTGATATAGGTTAAGTTTGTGCATTTTCATTGAAATCCAGCAATTAATAACGAAAATAGCATTTCAGTGTAGCTCCTCCCCTTAAGCCACAGACATTTTCACCGTGGATACAGGGCCAGTTGAGATGAGGATAACTTAATACCCCTGGGACCAGAAGAGAATTTGCAACAATGCCACCCAAGACACAACCCACCCCTGCCCAGGAACAGCATCCTGGAATTTTGGGAGGGAATTTTAAGCCATTAGACCGCTGGCCATCATTCAAAGCAGACAAAATCTATGGACCCCAGAGTGGGCATTACTTGTTGCGAGAATCCGTAGTGAATTCAGTTAAGCAAAGTGAGTAATCTAATACTGCAGATTTTATAATATGAATAATCATATGTTTATCCACAGCTTACTATTGCAGTAACTTTTTGTTAAACACAGTTTTAAATGCATTTCCATTTTCAGTGACAATAACTGTTATTTGCATATTTACAGATCACTCAAATGTATGAGTTTGCTGAGGTCATAGACCTAATTAACCACTGATCTTTATTTCACAGCCTGGCAGAAATAAGACAGGGTTAAACAAATTGATGTATATTATTGTTGTTACTTTGGGATTTGCATATTGACCCAAGCAGAACAGAAGTGTATTATACATGGTCCTTCTATTTTCTATTTCTTATAAGGCTTCAGTGTTCTCTGTCAAGACTACAAACTTGATGAAAGTGTTCTCAATCACTTCTCCCTTTGTCTCATATTGGACATTAACTCTTAGTATACGAGCTAATTTCATGACTACCTTTACAGATTTTGCAATAAACAATTTATTTATAAAGATAACATAAGTGTTATATATCAAAATGTATCAAGGGATTAGTTAATGGATGTAAAGTGTGAAATACTAAATATTGTGGTTTTATTTCTTTACATTAGATTGATAGCTATTTTGCATTTATGTATTATGAATGTTATTGATGCATTATAATGATGTAAGAGTACTGGCTGATATGAGAAAGTACTACAAGCTAATTGTATTAGGAATGTGATGAAGAAAACTGTTGTGAACGAGAGAAGAACCATGTTGTTCAATGGATGAGTGAATGAAATATTCCTCCAATGCAGTCACGCATGAACGCACACGGCCAGGCGTCTGCTTATAACAAAGGTTGACCTGACTGACCTGACCTGATTGTGAGACTACCGCTAGACAGGAATTTGTAAACAAACGGACAGTCGCCTTTAAGGAAGACTGACTGTTACGGTTTCAGGTAAATATATTATTAGGCACCATTCTGAGACGAAATGTCCAGAATGGCTGTAGGAAATATATCTGTATAAAACAGAAGATTGATTGCCTGTATTGTCTTCCACATCCCAGTTGCAGAATCCTAGCCAGTTTCTGGATTTTGATTGCTGTAAATTGTTGCGAGTAAACCGCCTAGTTGCTCTATGCTACGGAGAGAACTAGTGCTTACGTCTCAAACCTAGCAGTGATATCACTAGTCAGCAACCCTGAGCAGTCTACCGATTTAAGCAGTCAACACCTCGTCAGCACCTGAACATCATAACCCAACTGCACAACCAGGTTAACGAAAAGCCTAGTCCTCTCTTGGACTGTAGCCCCACTGAATCAAATTCTCCAGTTGGTAATCCCTACCTACTGAGACGCCCAGGAGAAGTCCAAGCAGATAAGTCTACTTAAAACCCAGGCCAAAATCAGAATTCACTTTTCTAAGAAATAGCCATAGGAATAAACTTTCGTCAGTGAGGAAAATAGCCTCTTATTCTTATCTGAACCAAAGACACTGACAGTTCTAAATTTCCTAGTATTTATTTTTTTCAAAGTACATGTCAACATTGATTTTATTTTCTACTGTAATTAAAGTAATTATGTACATTCTGTAACTCACCATTATTCTGAGTTTGACTTAGTAGATTGTATGTTCTGTTCAGAAAAACATTCTCAACCCTCTTTGTATTACTTGTTACTATTAGTTCATCTTCAAAAAGATTTGAGTAAGACAGAGTTAGTCGTCGCCAGAAAAATACAAGAGTTGGTAGTCTGAAAGGTGAGAGAATCACAGACACCAACCTGTGCCCTTCTGTTAACTCTTTCCCTCAACACTAGCTCACATCTGTGAAAACTAGTGTCTAAAGGTCTATGTGCTTTCTACACATCTTCCTTACTATACAAAACTCTTTATGCGACAATTGGATTCTCATTCAACGTCAATTGGAGTGCACCATCAACTATATCTGCGACAATCGGCCTCTCTAAGAGGCCGCTCGTATACTAAGAGTTAATGTGTTTTGCATCATGGAATGTTCTTTACATGTATGTAATGCAATTCTATGCACATACCATGTTTGAGGATTGAAGAACTATGCTGTTATCAGTTATATGAATGTTAATTTCAACAGGAACCAGGACTTTAAGAATGTTTACAAGTGTTTAGATGTTTAATGAATTTACCACTTGACTGACAAAATGTAAGTCAGCAGTTCTCAAGCCTTGAGACCATGACTACCCTCCCCATGATTTACTGCTCAATTAGCAAGAATGTAAATCACTGGTTCTCAAACCTTGGCAGCAATGACACCCCAACATGTTAAAGCAGCATTTGAAACTATTACTCGGTGGTTCTCAAACCATTGTTGACAGTGACCCCAGAATTAAAATACTGCTCTATGGGCACTAGGTGAACCAGTGGTTCTCGACCATTTGATGACCCCAGCCCCTACCTCAGAGTTTGTGAAAACTCATTGCCTACATGGCGAAAACCTTACTTACTTACTTAGTCGTTCCCCTTCTACCGTGAGGTGTAGAGATTTGGAAGAGAGAGCGCCAGACTATCCTATCGGCTGTCTTCCTCCTAGCCTGGTTCCATTCTAGTCCTCGGTCCTTCAAAGATTGTCTAATGTTGTCCTCTCAACGGACTCTGTAAAACCACTGCTGTAAATAAGCAGACAGCCAGATAGAGACTGAGAACTCAAGAAACGCTATAATCTCAGTTAAGAAAGAGTATTTCATAGATAACAGATCCCACACTGTTACTGAATGGTAGTTAACCTTGTGTTAATTTAATTTCTGATGGACGCTTACCGGCCATCAGACTTAGGAGATGATTCCCCATCGAGGCCAGCTCCTTGACGTGGAGATGGGGCCCAAGTACAGCCATCAGCGGCCGAAAAACCAAGACTGGCCAGGCCCTCCTACACTCGAGCAAGACCACAGTCTGCCCTTGCAAGTCAGGGTGCTGAAGACGGAGGCAACCAGCCAAGAGGTGCACCACACCAATCAGGATGCCACGCACACACACAATGGAAATATGTCTATATCTACAAAACATTATGGCACTTGCCCTGTGATGGACACCCAGGCAGACGCAGTGCCAGGCCCTCTGCCTCAAAAGGGCCCAACTCCTACTACTGGGGGTCCTTCTCAATTGCCCCGTGGAGCCAGGAGGCATGAGAATAGAGATACTGACCAAGCAAAGCAAAGACCACTTAAAATAATGCACTGGAATGCTGAAGGCGTCAACAGTAAAAAAGATGGCTACAGCAAAAACCTACAGCTCGAAAATATCTTGAATGAAGAGCAAGTAAATCAATGCTGCTTGCAAGAAACCCACCTCAACAAAGACATAGCCTTCAAAATCAGAGGCTACCAGTGTTACCGATCCGACTGAATAGACAGGCGAAAGGGTGGAATACTGACACTCGTGAGGAATGACATCAGTGTATGTCAGCTTGAAACATATATGGAGGGGGCGGAATACCAGATGCTTCATCTCAGGACAGAAAGCACAGAATTCCATCTGCTCAACTACTACTGTCCGAGTGACTGCCCACTGGCACTAGACACAATCCCAGCAAAAGAAAGACTGATTGTGTGCGGAGACTTCAACAGCCACTCACAGAGCTGTGGCTATGATCACATGGACAGGAGAGGTGATGAGCTTGAAAACTGGCAGGATGACAATGGGCTTATTCTGATTAACCAGCCAATCGACCCACCAACCTTCTACTCGAGATCATGGCACACCACCTCTACACCAGACCTGGCATTCCACTCACCAGGCCTGGAGTGGAAAACCACACGTGTTGTAGGGAAACAACTTGGAGGCAGCGACCACCGGCCAGTCTTCCTAATTGTGGAAAATGAACTTGTCAAGGAGAGCATCACTCTCTCTAGGTGGAACTACAAGAAAGCAGACTGGACAATGTACCAGCATCGTACCAGTATACTGGCTAGAGATCTGTCTGTAGATAAAGACATCAATAAGTTAGTCGATGAATTCAGCAGATGCATATTACAGGCTGCTCGTGAAACAATACCTAGAGGGGCTCATAAGCACTACAAACCATATTGGAATAGTGAACTAGAGCAACTGCACAACGACGTGGAAACATCTTGAAAGCAGGCAGTGACCAGTCCATGCCAAGAACACCACAATAACTACCAGCAAGCTAAGGCAAAATTCCAAAGGGCCAAGTTGCAGGCCAGGCGGAGAAGCTGGAAGGAGAAAACAGAGTCCTTGAACTTCGAAAGAGATACAAGGAAACTGTGGAAGCTGGTAAAACAACTTAATGATGAGGGTACACTGAGAAACTCAAAGATTGCACTGTACAAAGATGGAAACATCCTCATGGGAAAACAGGCAGCTGATCACTTTGCAGACTCCTTTGCTAAAGACAACAACATCGAAGTAAGCCCAGAGAAGCAACAGAAGATTCGTGAGAAACAACAATACGCAGGACGAGATGGAACCATACCTGAAGTTATGGAGGCACCAATCACATTCAGAGAACTGGAGCTTGCAATATCCAAATTGAAAATGAGAAAGTCGCCAGGAGTTGATGGAGTGTCCAATGAAATGATTAAGAACTTGGGAACCGCAGCAAAAGCAAAGCTGCTGCAGATCTTCAATATCTGTTGGAACTCAGGCAGAGTTCCACAGACCTGGAGGGCAGCAATCATGATACCACTCCTAAAACCAGGAAAAGACAGTTCCACTGCCTCCAGCTACAGACCAATCAGCCTTACAAGCTGTCTCTGCAAAACTACGGAACGTATGATCAACCTCAGGCTACAGTGGTACCTTGAAAGTGAAAACCTTCTTGTACCACAGCAGGCGGGTTTTAGGCAGTGTTACTCTACCGAAGATCAGGCAACTTACCTTTCCCAAGAGATTGAGGATGCGTTCCAAGATAAGAAACTGGTACTAGCAGCATGGATAGATCTAAGGAAAGCATTTGACAAGGTTTGGAAAGAAGGGCTTCTGAAGAAACTGAGAAATTGTAGAGTGAATGGTAAGATGTACAAATGGGTGAAAGCATACTTGCATAACAGAAGAGCCCGAGTACAACTAGATGGCCTCAAGAGTAAGAAAATTCTACTGCATCATGGCGTCCCTCAGGGAGGGGTTCTGTCCCCCACACTTTTCCTAGTCTACATCAACGACCTGGTTGCTGAACTACCACATGGAATGAAAGTGGCAATGTACGCTGATGACCTGGTAATATGGTGCACAGATGAGCATGCAACAGTGGCCACTAAACTGCTACAAAGAGCTATAGATGCCTTAACCTCGTGGGCAAATAGATGGTGTGTCAGCATCAACACAGACAAGTGCAGCACTACGCTCTTCACCCTCTCTCCCAAACAAAAAGCTGGTGTCATCAAGATAAATGAAGAGCTCCTGAGAGAAGATAAACAACCCACCTATCTCGGAGTTACATTCGATGATAGGCTGACATGGAAGCAGCACATCAACAAGGCAGCAACAAAGGCGAGGAGGAAGTTAGCCATCCTGAGAAAACTAAGTGGAACCACATGGGGAGCCAGCGGGAAAATACTTAGTAAAGTTTACCAGCAGGGCATACGACCACACCTGGAATATGGGTCAGCTGCGTGGTGTCCAGCATCAAACACCACATTATAAGAGCTAGATAAGGTGCAAAACCAGGCGCTTAGGGTCATCACGGGGGCTATGAAATCAACGCCTATAGTGGAGATGGAGAAAATGGGGAGGATACAAGCATTGTGAGAACGCAGAGACACGAAAGTGCTAACCCAGGCAGAAAAGTTCCTCTGTATGCCAAGCCATCCAATAAAGGACAGATTCCAAAACCTAGCAATGGGGCGATTGAAAAGAAGCAGCTTCATCCATCAGGCCAAACAATTTCGTAGACAAACCTCAGACCTGCCTGAAGTTGACAGCCCCCTAAAGTCTATGCCAGAACAAACCCCTTGGAGAGAATAGCCTGGACTACCAATACACATCCAGACAAAAGTGAAAGGAATATTCGACAGGGATGAACAGAACAGCGTGCAACGTAGGACAGTCACTCTCAGTTTCCTGGATGATGAACACCCACAGGACCTCTGGGTCCGAGTATACACGGATGGGTCAGCACAGAATGCAGTCAAGAATGGAGGAGCAGGAGTGTACAAAGAATACCCAAACAACACTAGGGATACAGTCAGAGTACCAACGGGGAAATTCTGTAACAACTATGATGCAGAAATCTAGGCAATCAAGGTGGCAACTGAGAAACTGTTGAACACCAATCTCGGTCTACAGCCTGTGGTATTCCTGACAGATGCAAGATCAGCACTCCAAGCACATCAGTCCAGAAAATTGCCAGGTATACAAGCCCTACTTTCTGAACTGTGCAACCAGTGCAGGGTCACCATGCAATGGATACCGTCTCATTGTGGAATACCAGGAAACGAGAGAGCAGACTGACTGGCTAAAGAAGGTGCTGCAGACGAGCAACCGGATGTACCAGTTACGTACCATCAGAAGAAAAAGATGATCAAATCAATCAGAAAGCCACCAACACCAATGCAGGATGACTACCAAGCTATGAACAGATCAGAACAAACTGTCATTCTGCGCCTCAGAACAGGACACAACCGACTCCGCAGCCACATGTATACAAAATTCAAGATTGGCAATTCAGCCATGTGGACAGGCGGAGCACGTACTTCAAGATTGCCCCGAATATGATATATTGAGGCAAACCCACTGGCCCAGAGAAACAACACTGGAAGCAAAACTATACGGACCTCTGTATGAACTACAAAAGACAGTGAAGTTTATACAAGAAACAACATTGCAGATATAGACAATATATTTCAAGTGAACGAAAGAAGAAGAAGAAGGAGATGATTGCTCTTGAAAACCACTAATGGTACTTCAATTGCTTCCAGTCCACCCAGATTGCGGTTACAAAGTACTAACCCAGGTTGCGGTTACAAGGTACTAAACCAGATTGCGGTTACAAGGTACTAACCCAGGTTGCGGTTACAAGGTACTAAAACCAGTTATGGGTCCAGGGTACAAACCAGGGTATGAGTCCACGGTACCAATGATTACCCCTACCCACCATATCCTATCAACCAGTAACCCATTCCATACCACACATCCCATAAACAGAAGAGGTATTCAACAGAGGTGACTTACCCCATCCTTATCTGTGACGTGCACTGAGTCCAGGGAAGCAAACTCGGACACCCTCTGAACCCATTAACTGTTATGAGACCAACGTGCTGGAGCAGACCAAACCAAGAGATACGAAACAAATCATCTCCGCAGCTACTATAGGCCTTCGGAGAGATGAGTATAACACCCACCAGCAAAACTACCATAGAAGAGATCTACTGTCCATATGATGACAAACTAGTTGTTTTTTTTAAACAGTAGAGCTAAACTTTATTTCATTTTATATGTATATTCAGACCTGTGTGAATCTATACCCTTTTATTCAATTTAACTTACAGCGTCTGTTGTTATTTTTCTTGTTAACTTTATTTGGGCTGTATTTTGTTTTAAATACAAATCTACACCCTGGGGGCTCAGCCATAATTCAATTAACTTCTATTGGGTCGGGATATTTTAAATGTGGCTGGACACCAAATCTCTTTCTCAACCTTATGTGCTTTACACAGTCCTTTTGTAGGATTCCTGAGGAAGAATTTATCGTCCAGAAAATATCCTGTTTAGGTGCCAGAATTCTCTGTTAAGTAAATTTCTAGCACACTAATTTCCCAAGGAGAGGCAGTTCTATCTTTATTCTTCCATTCCATCCAAGCTGCCTTTCTCCTCAAAACACTTCACAACAATAGATACAATCACAGATCTATGCAACGATATATACAATACAGGATATGTACCACACGACATGAAGACATCAGTCTTTATAACATTGCCCAAAAAACCTAACACAACAGAATGTTCAGACTTCAGAACAATCAGCCTGATAAGTCATGCAATTAATATACTGCTCAAAATCATACAGGAAAGAATAAAAAGTAAGGTAGACAGCGAAATCCAAGAAGAACAGTTTGGTTTTAGATGGAACAGCGAAACAAGAGAGGCAATATTTTGCCTAAGAATATTAGCAGAAAAATATACAGAGGTCCAAAAAAGTATGTATGGCTTCATTGACTATAAGAAGGCTTTTGACAGAGTCCATCATGAGAATATAATTGAATGCCTCGAAGACATAGGTATTGATGGAAAAGATATAAGAATACTCAGTAACCTTTATTGGGAGCAAACAGCTACAGTAAGATCTGGAAGGAATTATTCACCATACATAGACATAAAAAGAGGTGTACCCCTGCCTATTTAATCTATACATCGAAAAAAAATTTTCAAACAGATACAGGAAATACCAGGACTGAACATCAGTGGAAGGTCAATAAACAACCTTAGAGATATGCAGATGATATTGTGTTGTTAGCTGAAAGTGAACAGAAGTTACAAGAACTAGTGAAAGAAGTGAACAGTATAAGTCATGAATATGGACTGGACATTAATCTTGAGAAAACAAAAACTATGATAATTAGCAAAATAGATGATAAGCCCACATTAAAGATAAGCATAAATGGGAAAATCCTGTAATAAGTCAAGAGCTACTCATATCTTGGTCATATAATAACAGAAGATGGCAGATGTGAAACAGAAATCAAGAAGAGAATAGGAATGGCCAAAGCTACATTCAACAACATGAAAACTAAACATCTAAACAGTTATCTCACAAATTAAAACTGAGAATCATAGTGTTTTATATATTCTGCATTACTGTATGGTGTAGAAACATGGACGATGAATAAGCAATTGGAAGAAAGAATTGAGGCTCTTGAAATGTGGATATATAGAAGAATGGGGCGCATTTCATGAAAAGAAGGCACCCAGACCTCAAACGAAGAAAGATGTGAGATCATTCGTGTCATTATGTGGGTTCTATCAGAAGTACATACCCCACTTTAACTCTCTGTGTGCACCATTAACTAACTTAACGAAGAAAGGACAGTCTGACAAAATCCAATGGAATGCTGATTGTGAAAAAGCTTACACAGAGCTAAAAGCAAAACTCACCAGCAAACCCATCCTTACGATACCCGATATCACACAGGAACTTGTATTAAGGATGGACGCTAGCAGTATAGGTATTGGTGCAACTCTCTTGCAGCAATCAAAAGTCCAGCCGGAGGAACTTTTACCCGTCACCTACGCCAGTTGGAAGCTGAATGCAGCTGAGTTGAATTACTCGACCATAGAGAAAGAATGTTTGGCTTTAATTTGGTCCATCGACAAATTTTCACCTTACCTGTATGGGACACACTTCATTGTCCAAAGCGATCACCAGCCTTTAACATTCTTGGCTGCATCTAGAAAGTTAAATTCGAGATTGTTAAGGTGGAGTCTGCTTCTGGCGCCTTATTCCTTTACCGTGAATTACATTCCAGGAAAAGACAATGTAGGAGCTGATTTTTTAAGTCAACACCCTATTACTCTGGAAGGACAGACGCAAAATGATTAACTACAGCAGGTGTTTACACGTCAGCTATGACAGGTCACAGCTAGGAAAGGATGGGGCTATGTCGTGAAACAAGTGTGTAAACCCACTTCTTAGTTAATACACTATGACGAGATACAAATATGCCCCAGCCAATCAACGAGCAACGTTCACCAGTTGCTGAGCCAGAATAAATTACACGAAGTATACGCCAGGAAAAACTTAAGCCTAAAATTTCGGGACACGGTCACGGCCATCTTGTCTCCCAATATGGCGGAAGACAGAATAAAATTAGGCATAAGCCCTGTTTTTCGGGAGTCGGCCTAGGTCACGGATTGTACTAAACCGCATATAACCAATCAGCTTGCCACGCTGAGAACCAATCAACAGCATTCCTTAAGCAGTAAAAGTTACCTCATCTACCTATATATACGTGCGAGATTTTATTCAAAATCTTGCACACACCAACACGAAGCCAGCTAGACGACATACTGGAGAAGAGAAGCTGTCAACCTCTGATTTATTGCTCACCTGCATTGATCACGCAGACTGCTTCACTAGTCGAGTCAAAATCTGGCCTGTTTAAATCTTAGAGGGTTTTATTCGTGTCATCCAACCTGAGGTCGTATGTCCAGTCAATCCAGCTGCCTGGAACTTCGCAGGAGCATAGTGATTGCACAGGAGCTACATCCTTAGTCCCCCTCAGTCTTGGGTGGGCTAAAGGAACGATCCTCAGCAGGTGTTTGTGTGAATCAAACTAAGAAGGACAGAACTTTTGAGAGATGAGTACACATTAGTACCATTTCCGTCGGCAATTGTGAGCATTTTACTGTCAAGGACGAAAAACTGAGTTAGCGTAGCAAGAGACAAGAATAATAGCATAGCTGATAAATTATATATATTTAATTAACAGCACAGCTGATACATTTACTATAATTGAGTAACAGCACAGCTGATATAATTTTTGTTCCTATAATTGGAAAACTTGTTGTAATATATATATATATCTATATAAATATAAATATTTGTAAATCATATGTAAACTTACAAATCCATTGCATTCCATTTTTCAACATCCACCCTTCAGCACAAGAGTAGATAGTGTATATACTAAATAAATAATAAGGAAATTGTATTTGAACGACTAGTCAATTTTATCATTAAGTAAAATCTGTTTCCTTGTTTTAATATCACAGTTAGTTACACAGCGGGGGTGGCAATTTATGACTGTCTCCTCTCTACTAATTTTTCGAGATCAGATCATTCACAGCCGTAACTAATTTGTGATACCAGTAGTTCTCTCAGACACTGGGACTTCACCATTTTCTGCAGAAATTCTATGTCTGTAATTGTCAGTACTATACTGATCCTAGAGCCAATAAAAACCTCACGCTACAAAAGGAAAGAGTCTATCAGAGTGCACCACCAAGACAAGAGACAGAAGATGTTGGAGATCCATTACAGCCAACCTTCGTTGTGGAGATGGCAGCTGATGATGATGACTTCACAAAATAACACTTAAAATCTTGAAAAATGTAAGAAACTAATGTACATTATACATAGATATGTTTGAAAGTTAACTCTTTCAGTCCCAAGCAAAAAAGTTGGTTTGGCCCAAGCAAAAATGGCCACCCCGGTGCATTTTAAAATAAATATCTCAAAACAAAAACCCGTTCACTCTTAAACACATGCGGTATTTAAAAGAATGTACTTGCAGTCAGAAATGACGTTTTGGGTGGTTTGTGTGTAGTTATAATTAGAAATAGTCTCAAACAGAGGCACATATACTAAACGCTTTATAAAGTTGATTGGGCCAAGCGCGTCTAACCCCTGAGGATATATAAAGTCGATTGGGACTTAAAGAGTTAATAAACTGTATATCTGTGGCATTTGAAGCAATAATGTTTTACAATAATTATCCAAGGTCGAAATGATTGCATAATCTGACACAAAAATGTACATAAACTGGGAAACATAAGTTTTTAGCTCTCGAAAAGTGGTGAAAATCAAATACGGCGGATGTTTTTTTGGGTTACCATGGTAACCACATGTTTTTTAACAAAATAAACTGTGGAATTTGGTTCATGGACATACACTGTGTCTATTGAGCACATAAAAAGTTTGAAAATGTTATTAGAATAAAAGTTAGTTTTCACTGTAGGGGAACCCCTTAAAGAATGAAAAAAACCTATGTAATTAAAATAATACAACAAATTGACATTTATTTAAAAGATTATCCAAGTATGTAACAATTTAAAACAAAACTTAGAGATTCTGACAGTAAATAAAAAAATTAAAAGATAATTAAAATTGGCACACAGAATGGGGCAATAAGTGGAAATGTATAATTTTAAAAAGTAAACTGAGATTTTTGGGAAAAAAGTGACATCAACAAGCAAATCATATTAGCTGAATCAAGAAACCAAGATTGTTTTAGGACTTATGGTATTCAAATAGGCAGTTTCTGTTTTTCATGAAACAAAGAAAGGTGTTGCATGCACTACATTTTGTTTGTGTTCTTGTTTCAATACCTTGACAACAATGTTTATAATTTTTCCTTGTAGCAGTATGTTCTGGTATTATTGAGTGTGTGGTGCCAATTTTAGTTTTTATGGTATTATGTGCAGAAGGAATATTCTGATATTTTTTTAGTCCACCCAGCTCCCTAATAAGTTCCTCCGTAAAATCTATTTGAAGGTAACGATTCGGTCTATCACACGTGTGTTACCGGGGCCCGAAAGGGGAGCAAAGAATAGTAACACTGTCCCCTACCAAGCATGTCGTAAAAAGCGACTAAGGAGGGTTGGGCATGGGGCCGGTTACACCATCCTGTAAAAAAATTTTAACCACAAAAAACTTCAACAAATATGGACAAGTCAAATAAAGAAAATAAAACACAGCCATCCAAGACAGGGGAAGGTCCTCTCGCGGGGAGGCGTATGATGCAACACAGAGAAAGCCGAAAGGAGTCTGTGTTGCTGACTAACCTTCTTTCTTCTAGGAGAACTTCCAGATTTGGCACCTGGAATGTTCGGACATTAAACAAACAAGGGAAAGTGGCGCAAGTAGCAGCAGAAATGAGGGAATACAAAATCGAGGTTCTGGGAATGTGTGAAACAAAGTGGAAGGGGGTAGACAGGAAGAAACTCATCACAGGTGAATTGGTGCTGTCCTCAGGACATGAAGACGAAAGTTCACACCACAGTGAAGGGGTAGCTCTTATGTTATCTAAAGAAGCACAGAAAGCACTAATTGAATGGGAAGCTGTTGGACCCAGAATAATAACAGCTTCTTTCAAAACAGCTAAAAAGAAAATTCATGTAAATGTCATCCAATGTTATGCACCAACTAATGACAAAGAAGAGTCTGTGAAAGAAGCATTTTATACTAAACTACAGGAAATTATGGATAAAGTAAAAAGAAGAGACATCACAATTTTGATGGGTGACATGAATGCAAAGATAGGTACAGTCAACACTGGATTCGAAGAAGTCATGGGAAAACATGGGCTAGGAGTAATGAATGAAAATGGAGAGCTATTCGCAAACTTCTGTGCTTCATATCAACTGGCTATAGGAGGAAGCATGTTTCCACATAAGAGAATACACAAGGCAACAAGGATATCACCAGACCATAGAACAGAAAATCAGATTGATCATATATGCATAAACAAGAAGTTTAGATCATCATTGCAGGATGTAAAGGTATATATAGAGGAGCAGATGTGGCATCAGATCACCATCTTCTGATAGCCAAAGTAAAAATGAAACTCAAGAGATATGCAACAATGCAAAATTATAGACAACAGTTTAATGTAGGACAGCTAAGAAATCAAGAAACAAGAGACAAATTTGCGGTCACAGTATCCAACAAATTCCAAGTGCTCCAACAGCTGGAAGATGTAGAGAATACAGAAGACTATTGGCAGCAGGTCAAAACAGTATGGAAGGAGACATGTGAAGAAATACTGGGGAAAAGGGAAAGACAACAAAAAGCATGGATAACAACAGAAACCATCAATAAGATAAAAGACAGAAAAAACAAGAAAGCAGAGTTAAACACAAGCAAAACTAGAAGCTCCAAAGCCAAGGCTCAAGAAGTGTACACAGAAGCAAACAAAGAAGTAAAAAGAAGTATCAAAAGAGACAAGAGGAAGTATATTGAGGAGTGGCAAGAGAGGCAGAAGATGCTGCAGCCAAAGGAAATATGAGAGAACTGTATAGCAGCACAAAGAAGCTAACAGGGAAATACAAGCAAACAAGTTGCCTCATAAAAGACAAGAATGGGAAACTGCTCAGCAATATACAAGAGCAAATGAAGAGGTGGACAGAATATTTTGGGGACCTTCTCAATAGACCAGCTCCACAAAACCCGCCGGACATCCAGCCAGCAGAAGAAGAGCTACAAATTAACGGTGAAAGACCAACGAAGGAAGAAATAAAGAAAGCCATAAAGCTTCTAAGAGAGGGAAAAGCGTCTGGACCTGATGGCATTCCAGCAGAGGCCATCAAAGCAGATATCGACACGGCTACAGAGATGTTATATAAATTACTTGGTAAAGTCTGGGAAAAGGAAGAGATACCAGCAAAATGGAAGGAAGGATATCTGGTTAAGTTGCCCAAGAAGGGAAATTTACAAGAGTGCACAAATTATAGAGCAATAATGTTACTATGAGTGCCAGGAAAAATATTAAACAGGATTATCCTTGAGAGATTAAAAGAGTCCATAGACAAGAAACTGAGAGACGAACAAGCAGGTTTTCGAAAAACAGATCATGTACAGACCAGATAGCCACTTTGAGAATAATACGAGTTGAACAAAGTCTGGAATGGAATTCACCACTATACATCGGATTTGTGGACTACGAAAAGGCATTTGACAGTGTAGACAGAGAATCACTTTGGAAATTGATGAGGCATTATGGAGTTCCCCTGAAGATCATTAATTTAATAAAGAAAACATATGAAGACATGACATGCAGAGTTCTTCACGAAGGACAGCTTACAGAACCGTTTGGGATAAGAACAGAAGTGCGACAGGGATGCCTCTTGTCTCCATTTCTTTTCTTGCTGGCAATAGATTGGGTTATGAGATCATCGACAACACACAACAGAAATGGAATCCAGTGGACTCTGACTAAGCAGTTGGATGATCTGGATTTTGCTGATGACTTGGCTCTTCTGTCCCATAACCGTTATCAGATGCAGGACAAATTGAAAACAC
Organism: Oreohelix idahoensis; assembly: GCA_024509875.1. Taxonomy (NCBI): domain Eukaryota; kingdom Metazoa; phylum Mollusca; class Gastropoda; order Stylommatophora; family Oreohelicidae; genus Oreohelix; species Oreohelix idahoensis. Next base: position 61,995 of record JAMPIV010011072.1, read on the forward strand.
TGATGAGAGGTCACAGCAATTGGGTCTGAAAATACACAGGGAAAAGACAAAAATAATGAGAATAAATGCAGGTAATGATAACAGAGTTGAACTTGAAGAAACACCAATTCAAGATGTAGAATCATACACATATCTTGGCAGTAATATAGACAAAGTTGGAGGGACAGACAGCGATATCAAAATAAGAATACAAAAGGCAAGAGGAGCTTTCATTGCATTGGGAAATATATGGAGATCAAGAGAAATTGGATCCAACACGAAAATAAGAATCTTCAACTCAAATGTGAAGTCAGTCCTATTGTATGGCTCTGAGACATGGAGAACAACAAAGACAACAACCAAAAAAGCTACAGACTTTCATAAATGGGTGCTTGCGTAGAATAGAGGGATTAAAATGGTATGACAAGGTTACCAACGTGGAACTGATGACAAGAACTAGACAAGTGCCAGTGGAACAAGAGGTGAGAAGAAGACGATGGCGATGGATAGGACACACACTGAGGAAACCTGTTGATAGCATTACAAGGCAGTCCTTGTTCTGGAACCCCCAGGGCAAGAGAGGCAGAGGAAGACCAAGAAGTACATGGAGAAGAGAGTTGGAAACAGAGGTGAAAATGATGAGGAGAACATGGAAAGAACTTGAGATGATGGCACGGGACAGGAGGACTTGGCATGTGTTTGTTGAAGGCCTATGCTCCTTTGGGAGTGGAGGGTTATGATGATGATTCGGTCTATCTAGTTCTTCAACATCAGGATGATCCTTTCTCCTCTCTTAAAAAATTATATAGCTGTTAACCCTGGCAATGTCAAGAAAATGGTAGAACAAGGTTTTCCAATATTTGTTTGTTTTCCTAAGAACATTATATTTATTAATTAATTGGTCACTTTTATCTACCCCACCCATATAAGTATTATATTGTTTCACTACATTAGGCTGCTTAACTTTTAACTCTCTAAATTCCCCATTGACTTTTGTTCTTCTAGTGGCTTCTGAATATCCATTAGCTGTCATAAAATTAGACATAATAGAAACCGTTTTATTATTCCCCCACTGCATTGTTAAAATCTCCCTCTCTGACCCAGAGCATGTCACAGCGAGCTGATTTTTTTTCAAATGATTTTATTTCTTTTAAAGATTTTGGAAAACCTTTTCTATTTTTGATAATAGCTCCACATGCACAAACACTTTTCTTTAAAAGATCTTTTAGAAGCTATACACTAGTGTAAAAATTATCAAAAAATAAGTGATAACCTTAATTAATAAGAGACTTTATTAGTCTCATAACTACATCATAAGCCAAACCAAATGGGGAATCTTGGGCACCCTTACCAAGGTAAACTTCAAAATCATTTGTGTATCCTGTTTCAGCTTCAGCAAGGATCCATAATTTCATTCCCCATTTTGTTGGCTTATCTCTAATATACTGCCTAAATGGATACCTGCCTTTATTTCGAACCGTCCTTTCATCGATGAAAGGTGTTGTCGAAGCTGATAAAGCTTCTGGCATTTTCTATGAATATAATCAAACAGAAAGCGTACTTTACTTAGTTTATCAGTTGAATTTTCAGTCTCAAAGTTGGAAACTTTTAGAAATGATATTATCTGTAAAAATCGCTTTTTTGTCACGAAAGACCTAGCCCACAATCCATGGTACAAGGAAGATGTAGACTAATATTTCTGCACACCTGGTATTTGTACAATACCCATGTACATAAGAAGTCCCAGAAACTTATAAAATTCTTCAACCGTTACATCCATCCATCCCCTGTAAACTGATGGCTTTGATGGACCATACATCATGGCATATTTGTTTGTATATAAACATAAATACGATACAAGATCAACAGTAAAAAACAACTTGAAAAAATCCACAGGCCTTAAGAATTCTCTGACATCTTCTCTTATTAGAATTTCCTCCTTCAGATGAACCCCAGGCTTTCGACAGGGCAAAAACTTTGGAATTTTCATAGGGGCTTCAGCATCCAAATCATTATAGCCTTTGGGCCTGTAATGAAAAATTTTAACAAACTGTTAGTTAAAGTTTGAGAAACTAAGTGTAATACTTTAAAATAGCACATTATGTATTATAATATATTCTTTAAAATTAAAATAATAATGATAATAATAAATTGAAACCTATAAATATCTTTAAACATTATCCCTTCAAACAAAATATAACTTTGATCACTTTCCAAGCTGTTTTATTATATTTTTTTACTCTGTATCTGTTTGTTTTGCAAATATACATTTCCTTAGCAACCGTTACTATGGATGGGTAAGCTTTAAAAAAAATGAAGTAAAAAAAATTGCTCACCCTAAATGTTAAAATCATTATCAATTTTAATAGAAAATAGGTTACAGTTACTATTTATGTGGTAATTTTTAAAAATCTAGGTCACTACACTACCACATTCCATAACAATTCTTGACGCAATCGCGTCGTCACTGGTTCTCGCAGCTTACCTTGCCATGCCGGCTTCACAAATTGGGTCATCGGGGACACTATTTTCAACATTCGTGTCTGAATCCGATGTTTCAGGCTCCCAGACATCATCCCCTGCAGAATCAGTGCTGCATTCATAATGTAAATCATCGCTGGAACTCATGTTTTAATTTTTTTTTTGCGGAGACAAAGAAATCGAACTCAGACCAAGTTTAAAAATGGTGTCTAGTGTTTTCATTCTTCACTCTCGTTTTCAACGTTGATTATTTTCTTATAAAACTTGTTTTAAACTGCTAACTTACAAGACAAGAATAAACTGCTAACTTACAAGACAAGAATAAACTGCTGACTTACAAGACAAGAATAAACTGCTGACTTACAAGATAAGAATAAACTGCTAACTTACAAGACACGAATAAACTGCTAACTTACAAGACAAGAATAAACTGCTAACTTACAAGACAAGAATAAACTGCTAACTTACAAGACAAGAATAAACTGCTAACTTACAAGACAAGAATAAACTGCTGACTTACAAGACAAGAATAAACTGCTGACTTACAAGACAAGAATAAACTGCTAACTTACAAGACAAGAATAAACTGCTGACTTACAAGACAAGAATAAACTGCTAACTTACAAGACAAGAATAAACTGCTAACTTACAAGACAAGAATAAACTGCTAAGTACAGATGAAGATAATTGTTTAAAAAAAAGAAGACGGATCAACGTAAAAGATATATAGAAATTACTAACCCATTATAATAACTATTGAGAAAGAACCAACCATAGATACCAATACATTTTTCTGATTAAATGTACTGACATAATGCCAAATAACCAAGAAAATTTGAAAAATCAATAAAATTTACTGATTAAAACCAAAATTAACTGCTAAATCAACAATATTTACTGATAAACGGTTCAGTAACCAAAATTAACTGCTAAATCAACAAAATTTACTGATAAACAGCAAAACTGCCTATCTTTACTGATAACTGCTAAGTTAAAGCTACATAAATTTATTGACTACAATATTACCTAAATTTACTAATGAACAATGAAGCTGAGATTCTTCTAAACGTGTTCCTGAGTCAAAAGCTTTGAGCCAGTGTTTTGCCTGCTTAACTGCTACTCGTTTCTCTTCCTCAGTACAACTCTGCAGGTCATACAAATCTTCCCCATACTTATGGATTAAAGACTGGTAGAAAACATCACCATAGCCATCAACCTGCAACAATAAAAAGACAATTTAATTTTTTTTTAAATGAAATGCTCTCTGGATGCCTCTGTAATCTACTGCACGTACTTACATACCTTTCTTTCCACTATTGCTCTGAAGCATAGTATGGAGCTGAAGTTTGCGTTCCCCAGCCAAGTGTGTCATCTTGGCTGTTGCGAGCCCGTGTTGTTGTAGGATGTCTGTGATGTTGTCTATCCATCTGCTTCTTGGTCTTCCCTGTGCTCTGAACCCAGATCTTTTAGTGTTGTAGGCGAGTACTGGTAATTTATCGGGCTCCATTCTCATGATGGCCAAATCACTTGATTTTCTGTGTCTGTATATACTTGATGCAGGATGTAGTTCCCACCATGTTTCTAATGTCATCATTTCTCATTCTGTCTCTCCTGGTAATATTAATTGCTTTTCTTAAGCATCCCACCTCACAGGATATGATTTTTTCTTCCTGTGCTTTGGTCAGTGACCATGTCTGACACTGACAGCAAAGAGTTGGTAAGAATATACGGTACCTGTGTGATATTTCACCGCTAAAATCAAATTTTCCAAATTTATTACCCAAACTGACAACCGTACTCTTTCCTTACAATTTTTTTCTTTTTTTTTTTCCGCCTGCGCGGGATTAGTCCATTTAACAGGTAGGGGTTGTGGGTTAGTATTTGAGGGCTGCCACCTCGGGGGCGCATTCCCATGGTCAGTTATGACTGAAGGGGCTATTATTATTATTATGTATGTTTTTTTTTTAATGTAAAATTTTTGCCCCTATCGTCTTGGCGGGGGCGCACGTCCCAGGTTCAAACCTAGTCATCATCAATCATCATCCAGCTTTCAAGTTCTCCTAAGGAAGCCATTTTGCTTTTAATACCAAGTCCCCCCTTCCTGTCCTGTGCCATCACCTCAAGGTCGTTCCATAATTTCTATCATCCTCTTCTTGTCTGTCATCAGTTTCCTTCTCTCGTGTATCCCTGTGGTCTTCGCCCTCTGCCTCTCCACTCGTGATCCTGGGGGGTATCCAGACCAAGACCGGCCTCGGGTAAAGCTATAAGCGCAAGTCTTTGCTCAGTGTGTATCCCCCTATTCTCCATCTTCAGGCGTCTCTCCTTCTCATTCATTGTCCTTCGTTCGTTTCTGGCACTTGGCCTGTTCTGTCAATCAGTTTGCACATTAGTGAGATCTTAAGGTCATACCCATCTACAATCCTTCTATTTTAGACAAGCAACCATTTATGAGGGCTCCCGTGGTTTTTCACGCAGGCTTCTCCCTTCCTCTCGACAAAGGAAGTGCTGGAGACTAACATGGTGGCGTCCCACGCTACAATCTCTACCCAGCTGTAAGTTGGATGGATACCTTTACTCTGCTCTGAAAAAAGTAAAGGCAGCCCCATGAGGGGAAGCTGGTTATGAGCACTACTTCCTGAGATCATCCAGTTCTGTATAAATTTTTGGGCATCGTTTTCCATGGCCGCCCAATTACTGGACTGTGCAAATCAGAAAAGAAAGCAAACCCTTCTCTCTGTGCTTTCTTCTGTCAATATATACCTCTGCTACCAGTTTTCAGGGCCCTCTGGGGGCTCTGGGGGGGGGCTCTAAGTTGTTGAGAATCGTCCCTAGGGTCCCGCCACTGGACACATTTTTTTCTGCACTATCCATGGGCTTAATGGTCCAGAAAGACGCCCCCGCACCTCCATTTTTCTTGTTTCATTTGTTTTTTCTGATCCATCTGTTAATGCATGGGTCCAGGTGTTTGCGTGGATAATGTTTTTTGTTTCCTCTATGTATTTTGTAAACGACACTGTGACTGACGAAGGAATCCCAAATACATCATTCAACTTTTGATAAGCTTTCTGGCGTTTTGACAAGGTTAGCAAGCTATCAATAAGGACAAGAAATGTTTCGGCTTTTAAACTGCTGAGAGAAGCGTTTTTTGAGATTCATCAATTGTGGCTGGAACATCAATACTCTCGATTTTTGTTTGTGTTTCCTTCGAGTTTGTTCTTGATAATGGTTGTTCACACTCGAAGTCACATCCTTGGGCCTTTTGCTCTATGTCTGCAAAAGTAGGAACGACCGCATAGCTTAGAATATATCCCCCCGCAGGATTTTCATAGAGAGCACAAGCCGTATTCAAATCTTGGTCAGAAGATTGCAAAGAAGCACTGGTCATTTGGAAAACGGTGTAATACACTTGATCCCACAGTAATGATCATTATTCCTTTTTCTAACTTCATCATTTGAAAAGTAGAACAACGAGCCCCTGTTGACGAACACTACTGGCCTGCCTGATCATTGTTATCTGAAATAATCATCCAAGACTTGTTATTATATTGCAGAAAAGCATGTAGTAAAAGGTGCTTTTGTACGCATCTGCCCAAGCGGAACCATTTCACAAAAGGGCAAATGGTACTCTTATTATTGACTACCGCCAGCACAGTCATAATGCAGTAGAAAGGAGACCCCACCGGTAGGTAAAAAGCAGAAAAGAAGGTGTACAGGATTTCAACAAATCCAAAGAAAAATTGACAACTTGCTTCTGTCCGCAAAACATATTAAGATAAAAAAGATATAAAGAGTCACACTAAGTTCACCCCCTGTGTTAATGCTGACTTTTCTCTCACAATTTCGTGACATCAAATGAAAAGGGCGCTAAAAATGGCATACATCACAAGATCATTGATTTTTAACGCTCGTAATTAGAAGATGACCAAAAAATGACGTACATATTTATTGGCGCGGGGCCCTAAAAGCGCGGGACTCGTAGCAAATGCTAACTTTTTGCTACTGAAGACGTTCAACGATAATCCGGCTCTGATTAGGTAAATATTTGACAAGTGGATCAGTGCATAGTGAGGAGGGGGACCAACTCTTCCCACCCACCCTCCCACACCCACGGTGGAAAACAAATAAAGGATTTATTGCCAGGGTACTACAGTTTTATGTTGTTGGTTTTGTGGGGCCCTAAACAGGACCGTGGGTGCCGTTTTTTGTGTGGCCCTGAAAAGGAATCCGTGGTAGGTGCAGTTTTTTTGTTTGTGTGGGCCCTGAAAAGGACCTTGTAATGTGTGCAGTTTTGTGGGCCCTGAAAGGACCGTGAAGGTGCAGTTTTTGTGGTTTTTTGTGGTTCCCTGAAAAGGACCGTGTAATGGGCAGTTTTTGTGGTTTTTGTGGGCCCCTGAAAAGGAACCATGAGGTGAACAGATCACCAAGGATCGCTTGAAGCGTGGCACATATCAGACATACAACATGTTTCGTTCGTAGCTGCATAATTTACAGAGGAGGCCAAAATTCCTGCAATAGTCAAACAGGATACTGTCGAAAAACGAGTCTGACTGACGAACTTTATTTCCGATTTCGCCGTCCACAAAAATTCGACACATGTAGGCTTCTAACATGTGTCTGTGTTCCCGTTCTGACGTTTGTTGCGAATCCTATTCTTATCGCAGATTTCCACAACCTATCTATTCGTTTGTGTGTTTGCTCCTGACCTCCTGTATTTGGGTCGACAAAATTTGCAGAATGATTCACCGTTGGTGAGTTAAACCTGGCAAATTCTGAATGGTAACCATATGCTCGCCAGCGCATTGATCAGAAACAAACTGTCGTACCAGGACGAATGTTTGGCTATGATAAGGGGGCATAAAGTTGTAGCCGCTGACGGGTGGTTGGCGTCCGGCACTGGAACCCATGAAACACTCACTTGTTTCCACGACATAGGCCACCAAATACCCACTGCTGTGGAAATACACGCTCCACGTTATGTTTTCTGGCGTGTGAACACACTTTCATCGATCTCTACCGTCCCGTATTGGTCCCCAATTAACAGCGGGATTTTGCAATTAGTACATTTGCACATAACCTCACGGAGGTTGCTGTTCCATTTAATGGGCAGCTTGATTGGCAATTCCTAGCTCTGATTTACAGAAATCAATGCTAGTCTTCTCTTTACTCCAACAGTAAATGAACAAATAATCTGCCTGAAGGACAGACCGTGCACCCTGTAACCATGTGCCAGAACGAAGAGGGTATATCCTGCTTACATATGTAACATCTCTAACGATCTTGGCGAAACCGACAAGGACAAATTCATCTGGTGAATTGTTAAGCACACTGTCGGACGTTGTGTAGAATGCCCGATTCTGCAAAAACTTCACACAGTTTCTCTTTGTACGTGTACAAATCTGTACACTTCCCAGGAAAGTCATCTTCCAACTCTCTGGACAATCCCTGCTATCCACATGACAAATGAAACGATAAGATTTCCCGCTTCCAAAGCAGCGCCAGGCACGGAATTTAAGAAAAAAAAATGAAAGAAAAAAAAATGTAAGAAAATAAGTAATGCGAAAAATCGGCAAATCCCAATCGCAATGTCTAGGGCCGGTAGTTGTCACGCGGACGTCACAAAATCTCTCTTACCCACCCCGTCCCCTTTTTTTGTCCTTATTTTTTGTAATCTGAAAAAATACAAACTTACTCGAATGTTTTTTTAAATAAGATGAAACACATCTCGTTTATTGTAAAAATTGCTTGAGGCGTCGTCCCGTTCAATTAGTCGGTTATATTAGGGCGCATGATCCAAATATAAAAGGGACCCTTAAGTCTATGGGAAATTGGCTAGTCATTCGTAATCATCCATCATCATCAGCTTTCAAGTCCCTACGTCATACCTTCAGGTACCCATTTACTAGCTGGGTTAGAATGATGCGTGACACCTGTTCCCGTCCTCGTTGCTGTTGCCTTCTCTAACTGTCAAGATCAGAGTCAGATACCATTTAACAGCTGGTTAGACTGATGAGGTGACCACCTGTTACCGTCCTCGTGCTGTTGCCTTCTCTAACTCAAGAATCAGAGTCAGGTTACCCATTTACAGCTGGTTAGACTTGATGCGTGACACCTGTTCCGTCCTCGTTGCTGTTGCCTTCTCTAACTCAAGATCAGAGTCAGGTACCCCATTAAAAACTGGTTAGACTGATGCGTGACACATGATTCCCATCCTCGTTGCTGTTCCTTCGCCTAACTCAAGAATCAAGTACAGGTACCCAATTTACAGCTGTATTAGACTGATGTGTGACAAGACTCAAGACAGATCGGGTACCCATTTACAGCTGGTTAGAACTCTACCCAGCTTTGAATCAGAAACCCGGTAACTTATCGCGGTAGTGGAGCACTGTTGACGCAATCTTAGGTCCCAATTCCAATACCGTTTTATTGCTTATAAACGTAAAAATACCGGGGGGGGGGGGGGGGTGGTGTGGCATCCTGGTGTAAGCGGTGTCAATTATGAATGCACGACGAACTTGCCCTCCCAAATCACCAATGTGAAAATCAACCTTTTTCAGTCAAGAAAAATACGGTAGTCAGTTTGGGTAAAATAAATTTCCACAAATTTGATTTTAGTGGTGAAATATCACACAAGTACCGAAAAATTGTAACTGTCAATAGGCGATGTTTAGTTTGAAAAACTGATAGTCGTGCATGGTTGATACCATAGTGGAAATTCACTGAACAATTTCTTTTATAAGCATTCGTTAATATTCGTTGAGATTGAGTTATCTTCAATAATATTTAGACTATTCAGTGAAACAAGAGCTACTGCAAGCAACATAATTTCACTTTCTCACTCGAATGCATTGGTGCCTCTTTGTAAGTCCCATCAATTGTAACTAACAGGTGCGGATACATGGGTGAGGGGTTATCATCTAAAACCAATACCTCTTTCAACTCCTGCAAAATCCATAACACCCTTCTCAATCCCCAGACTTAGAACCAAATCACCCTGTCCATCGATCATAATCCATCATTTAACATCCTACAACACCCGTTGATGTCAAATCCCACCTACAATGCCTCAATTTCCATGTTAACTTTTTTCATCTTCACAATCTATCATACCCTCCACCCCACACCCCCCACCCCAACACAGGGTTGTCCCCCCCCCCCCAGATACTTTCTCCCCCCATATTTGGATGCTAGTACAAATACATTTCACCTAGATGACCTTTCCCATAGCCTGTGCATGACAGTTTACACAGTGGACTTAAACATACTGTTGCACTTCTCTCTGCTAGACCTGGGTTAAGGATCATGTGTGGGGGTAGCTCTCATTAATTCAGCTTTATTCTTCAAATATGCAACTGTGCTGGGATACTCGATTACCTATGTTTTTGCTCCCTATTTGGACCTTTTTAACACATGGTAGTAGGTCAATACTTGATCCACCATTCATTTAGCACCCCAGTGTGGATTTTAAGGACTTCTCGGTTATCCTCTTTCCAAGCCCTCAGCATGAGTTGAAACATGTCCCAACATCAGATTAAATATGCCGCTTGATTGCACGATTCCTATCGCCTTTTCTTTTCATAATCTTTCCTGCTGACGAAAACTTCGAATTCCAACGATTTCTCATAACATGTACCAGGAGAAAAGTTCCATTCGATCAGTCTAACGTAGCATAAACGAATTATCATTTGCTTTTTTGCTAGCTTTGCCCCCCACTTCAAAATGCATTCCTCAACGAATATATAATGGCATCGAACTAAATGACAAGAATTTTGTGTGGTGGGGAATTAGTGAATTTACTATGTAAGACCACTTCTATGAATGGCCTAAAAATGTTTTCTTGCTTTAAAATGCGGCCCAACTGGTTTCAATTTTCGTGTGCTCGCTTCACATGATTTACCCCACTAAAATCAAATTGTGGTACTTGTTGATATATTTCACACCTAAAATACAAAAGTTTCCTATATTTATTACCAAAAACGACAAACCGGTAAAACTTTTTTTCTTGACTGGTAAAGGTTGATTTCACATTGTGATTTGAGTGAAGGGCAAGTTCGCTCGTGCATGAACACGCTTGACCGCCCCTCAACCCCCCCCCCCCCCCCCCCCCCCCCCCCCCCGGTATTTTAAAGTTTATAAGCATATAAAACGGTATTGAATTGGGGACCTAATGATGCGTCAACAGTGATCCACTTACCGCGTAAGTTTACCGGGTTTCTGGTTCAAAGCTTGGTAGAGTCTAACCAGCTGTTAAATGGGTACCTGACTCTTGATCTTGAGTTAGAGAATGGCAACAGCAACGAGGACGGGAACAGGTGTTCACGCATCAAGTCTAACCAGCTGTAAATGGGTACCTGACTTGATCTTGAGTTAGAGAAGGCAACAGCAACGAGGACGGGAACAGGTGTCACGCATCAGTCTAACCAGCTGGGTAAATGGGTACCCTGACTCTGATCTTGAGTTTGAGGAAGGCAACCAGCAACGAGGACGGGAACAGTGTCCCACACATCAGTCCTAACCAGCTGTAAATGGGGTATCTGACTCTGATCTTGAGTGTTAGAGGGGAAGGCCAACCAGACAACCGAGGAACGGGTATCAGGTTGTCACGCATCAGTCTAACCAGCTGTAAATGGGTACCTGACTCTGATAGGGACTTTGAAAGCTGATGATGATGATGCTGATTACGATGACTAGCAATTCCTAGGACTTTAAGGGTCTTTTATATTGGGGACATGCGCCCTAATATAACCGACTAGATTTGAACGGGACGGCGCCGATTCGCCAAAACGAGACAAAAACTTAAAAAAAAAAACATTCGAGTAAGTTGTAATTTTTTCAGGGGGATTACAAAAAATAAGGACAAAAAAAGGGGACGGGGTGGGTATAGAGATTTGTGACGTCGCGTGGACAACTCTACGGCCTAGTGACATTGCGATAGGATTTGCCGATTTTCGCGGATTACGGAACTTTTTTCTTACATTTTTTTTTCTTTATCATTTTTATTTTCTTAAATTCCGAGTGCCTTGGGCGCTGCTTTGGAGGCGGGAAATCTTATCGTTCCATTTGTCATTTGGATTAGCAGTGTCCAGTGGGACGTGGAAGATGAATTTCCTGGAGGTGTCAGATTTTACACGTAACAAAGAGAACTGTGTGAAGTATTTTGCAGAATCGGGGCATTCTACTCACAACGTTCCGACAGTGTGGGCTAACAATCACCAGATGAATTTGTCCTTGTCGGTTCGCCAAGATCGTTAGAATGATTGTTACATATGTAAGGGCAGGATATACCTCTTCGTTCTGGCACATGGTTACAGGAGGTGCACGTCTGTCCTTCAGGCAGATTATTTGTTCATTTTTACTTGTTGGAGTAAAAGAGGAAGACTAGCAATTGATTTTCTGTAAATCAGAGCTAGGAATTTGCCAAATCAAGCTGCATTAAATGGAACAGCAAACCTCCGTGAGGTTTGTGCAAATGTGTACGAATTGCATAATCCCGCTGGTAATTGGCGGTCCCAATACCACGGTTAGAGATAGCACGAAAGTGTGTTCACACGCAGGGGAAAAAAAATAACGTCGGTCGTTGTATTTGCCACAGCAGTGGGTTATTTGGTGGCCTTATGTCGTGAAACAAGTGAGTGTTTCATGGTTGGACCAGTGCCGACCGCTCAGAGCGGCTACACTTATGCCCCTTATCATAGCCAACATTCGTCCTGGTACGGACAGTTTTTTCTGATCAATGGCGGCGAGCATATAGTACCATTCAGAATTTGCCAGGTTTAACTCACCAAAAACGGTGAATCATAGTCTGCAAAATTTTGTCGACCAAATACAGGGCAAATACACAACGAATAGAGAATTTGGAAATCTGCGAAAGAAACGCAACAAATGTCAGAACGGAACACACAAGACACATGTTAGATTCCTACATGTGTGAATTTTTGTGGCGACATCGGAATAAAGTTTCGTCCAGTCAGACGCCGTTCGACAATATCCTGTTTGACATTGCAGAATTTTGGCCTCCTCTGTAAATTATGCAGAGCTACGAACGAACATGTGTATGTCCTGATATGTGCCACGCTTCAGCGATCCCTTGGTGATCTGTTCAGGCCCCCTCACGGTCCTTTTCAGGGCCCACAAAAACTCACAAAACTGCACCAAACCACGGTCCTTTTCCAGGGCACCAACAAACCACAAAACTGCACCTTCCACGGTCCCCGTTTCAGGCCCCACAAAAAACCAAAAAAATTCACCTACCACGGGTCCTGTTATCAGGGCCCACAAAAACTGCAACAAGACTCGAGCCACCTACGTTGCCTTTTTCAGGGCCCACAAAACTGCACCACGGTCTCCGAGTTAATGGCTCACAAAACCAACAAAACTGTTCCACTGGCAATAAATCCTTTATATTGTTGTCACACCGCTGGGTGTGGAGGGCTGGGTGCTGGGTGGAGTGGGGCTGGGTGGGGAAGTTGGCCACCTCCCTCAACTATGCACCTGATCCTGGTCAACAGATTTACCTAATTCAGAGCGGATTAAACGTAGTAGCTAAAGTAAGCATATTTGCTACGAAGTCCCGCCGCTTCTTATTAGGGCCCCGCGCCAATAAATATGTACATCATGGTTTTGGTAATCGTCTCGAATACTAGCGTTTTAAAACAATGATCTTGTGATGGATGCCATTCTTTAGTCGCCTGTTTCATTTGGATGTCACGAAAATTGTGTAGTGAAAGAGCAATAACAGAGTGACGTTAGTCGTGGACTTGTTTACTTTTTTTATTACTTTTTTCTTAACTGTTTTGCGGAGAATGCAGTCATTTTCGGTGGATTGGTTGAAAGGTCCTTGACAACCATATGTTTCTGAGTGCTTCCTACCGGTGGGGTCTCCTTTCGACTGCATTTATGTGCTGGCGGTAAAGTCATTAATAAGTCCCATTCTGCCCTTTCTGAAATGAAATGGTCCGCTTGGGGCTTAGATGCGACCAAAAGCACTTTTACCCAGGCATTTCATGCAATAAAACAAGTCTTGGATGATATTTCAGATAACAATAGATCAGAAGGAAGTAGTTGTCGTCTACAGGCTCGTGTGTCTAACTTTCAACCATTGTTGAAGTTGAAACAGGAATAATGATCATAATGTGTAGGGTATCAAGTAGTACACCGTTTCTCAATTGGACCAGTGTCTTCTTATGCAATCTTCTGGACCACGATTTGAAATACGGCTTTGCCACTCTATGAATTTCCCCCGGGGTAACTTCAAGTGCAATCTGTCTTAACTTTTGGAGGCAAGACATAAGCAAAAGCCATGGAGATGGTGAAATATGTGGAACATATCAAGAACAAACTCGAAGAAACACAATAACGAAATCGAAGTATTATATGATGATTTTCAGTGGTCCCCAGCACAATTGATGAGAGATCAACAAACGCCTTCGTCACAGTTTTTAAAGCCAACATTCCATGATCCTTATTGATACTGCTACAATGTCAAATACGCCAGAAAGCTTATCAAAATAAAAAAATGAGTGTAATGTGGTATTCCCCTTCGTCAGTACACAGTCGATTTACAAAATACATAGAAAAACATAATCCAAGCAACTCCTGACCCAGTCATGACACAGAGGGGATCAAACAAGGGCAACTAAAAATGGAGGGTGGGGCTCGTTTCTGACCTAAGGCACTGGTGCAAAAATAAATCTGTCTTGGCGACAGGACGATTTCTCCATCAACTTCAGACATAGAGCAGAAGGCCCCTGAAAACTAGTAGCAGAGTTATATTGACAGAAAAAGCCAAGAGTACAGGTTTGCTTTCTTAGTCTTTAACACAGTCCAGTAATTCGGCATGTGAAAACCAAATAATACAGGACCTGGATATCAAATAGTGCTATATACCAAGCGCCCCTCCTCGTCGGACCCTTTAACCTTTCCGAGCAAGTCAGGTATCCATGCCAATACATCTGTTAATTGTGAGCGTGACCCCCCATCCACCAGCCCCACTACAGTTGTCGAAAAGCCGCCTGCGAAACCACACGCCCTCAATAAATGTTGCTTTCCTAAAATAGAAAGGATTGTAGTGGGATAGGACAAAGATCACTAATGCAACTGATGACACGAACCAAGCAAATCCAAAGAACTAACAATAGAAGAAGACACTGGAAGAAGGGATAGGATACACACTGACTAACTTGCTTATATAGCTTTACCCAGGCATCCTTGTCTGGAACCCCCAGGGTGAAAAGCAATAGAAGACCAAGAATACCACGGAAAAAAAACTAGATACAGACAAGAAGAGGAAAGAAGAATTATGGAACGACCTTAGAGCCTGAGATGGCAACAGTACCAGAAGACAATGGTATAAAGCAAATGCTCCTTAGGGACTTGAAAGCTGATGAGAATGAGGATGACTAGTTGAACGGACGCGCCCGCAAGACAGACTACACGGAAGAAGAGAAACTTGACAGACAAAGAAGATGATATAAGAAATTATGGAACGACCTTGAGCTGAATGCAACTGACACAGAAACTTGGTATAAAGCAAATGCTCCTGTAGGTAACTTAAAGCGATGATGATAATATAACTAGGTTTGAACAGTGACCCCCCGCCAAGAACGAGAAATACACTAGAAAGAGAGAACTGATAGACAGACAAGAAGAATGAAAAATTAAGAACGACCTTGACATGGCACAGACAGAATGAAGACTTGGTATAAAGCAAATGCTCCCTTAGGGTACTTGAAAGAAGCAGGAAGATTAGAATGATGATAACTATGTTGCGAACGAGACGCGGACCCCCCAAGACGAGAATACAACATAAGAAACTGAAGACACAGACTAAAAGGATGAAAGACAAAGTTAGGAACAACCTTGAGAGCTGAGCACCGGACAGGAAAGACTTGTTATAAAGCAAATGCACCTTAGACTTGAAAGCTGATATTGATATATGACTAAGGTTTGCGAACGGGAACCGCCCCGCCAACGAGCAAAAATTTTTACATTAACAAAATAAAATACATAATAATAAATATTACCCCCCAGAGTGCACCCTCAAAAAACTCAACGCCAGAACCCCTACCGTTTAAAGATGGACTAATCCCCCAGCGGAAAAAGAACCCCGCCGCGCGAAAAAAAGAAAAAAAAAAAATTTGTATGGTAAAGAGTACTTTTGTCATTGTTGGATATTAAATTTGGAAAATTTTAGTGTAGCGTGAAATATCACACAAAGTACCATCTTCTTCATCTATCTTCGTCCTTAAAAGATAGGGGAGTGCGTTGTGTCTGTTTAACGCCTAAGCTTGAATCTGCGCCACCTTTCGTCACACATCCACCTTCCTCACCATTTATTTAGACCAGGTTTGAGCCTTCCCAGTTCAATTCCACTCTCGCTCATCCAGACTGCCAGCACGGCAGACTGGTTTCCAGACCACCACGTGAAGTGGAGGGCGTCCAATGAACCAGCCGCTGTTCCTGTCCTGACCAGGCATCAACTATAGATCGAACCTGGACTGAGCTCTTCTAATGCAAGCGACAATCTTGAGTCTCCATAATTTGTGATATTCTCAAACGATGACAGGCTCAACTAGTAAGTAGGAATAGACATAATTAATTGTAACTATAAGAAAAAGGTATAAAGGTTTGCTCCACATAAAGATACTCGAAACTAGTTGGCAATGAAAGTAGTATTAAGAAAACGTTCACTTCAACGTACAATTACGTTCCCATAAATCAAACATACAATAGATGAGATAGGAACTAGTAAACTAGGGTGATCTGATTAAACATTGAGCCCTGTGATAAACATTGACACCATCTGAGATTGACTTTTGATTACACCGCAATCCGGCCGCCCTGATAGTCTCAAATCAACTCTTTCGATCTACTTATATTCAGAGTCCACTAATCTACTACTATGATCTCTGATTAAAAATCCCTAGATAAAAAAAAGAAAATACAGAACAAGCGGTCTTTTATAGAGTGGAATCCTATATTTAAGCTCACAGTAAAGTTTTGGTGTACACAATCAACGTAATATATTATTACGAAGATACTTTCAAGCTTAGTATCTCGCTATGAAATGGATCTATATAATAAAAATGGGCATCACATAGCCACATAATAAATTACTGAGAACACATAAAGGAGAGTCAAAGAGTGTGGTTAGAGACTTCACCATGAATCTAAGATCTAATTTAAATCATTGAAGTTGGGGATGACCCCAGTTTACCCTTCCAGCTGCGCTTTTCATGTGCCCTAACACAAAGTCAGGAGTACCCATTTTACAGCCAGGGTAGACCTGAGCATAACTGTGACCATGAGTGTCAATGAAAATACCGTTCGCACCTTTGCTTCGAGAGAACACACAAGCACAAAATGCAAATATAATATCTCACTTCTGAGGCCCATTCAGAAAGACTATTAAATAAATTTTAATATTAAAAACACTTAAACTGTGGGAGTTTGGCTGTCCTACCCAGATCTATGAAACCATATTACATTTCAGATATTACATAAAATGATTGATGGCTTTATAGAGCCAAGAATAAGGTAGTGAATATGTGAAATTAGAACTTTATAATTATAGTAGTCACTCAAGGTTAAGCTACTGCTATAAGCGATGATATTACACCCCCACAATAGGAAACCCAGCTGATTAGTAAGCATGACAAGCAAGGTCCTTTGGACTGAATCCCACAGGAACGGAGGATGCAGAGTAGACCAAAAACGAAACTTCGAAATGACAGAAGTGAACACAGAGATGATGAAACCATGAGGAAAGAGCTTTTAACATAGACGCGGATATATATTAAAAAGCACAGTAGTAAAGCAGGAGGCTATGGAACGTAGTTTGGATTTTAAAGGCCGTAGACTCTCGATGGAGGAGCAAAATGGATTGTATCTTTAGATTAATTTAGAGTGAGCCGCCAAGATGAGCAGCAATTAGTATGAAAGACAGTTCATACACCTCATAAGCTTGACCTACGTTGCATCATGAACCAGCGAACCAAGCTGACCCAGACCATTTTAATAGCGCCACCGGGGTTTGAGTTAAAAGTAAAATTTATCACACAGTTCCTGGAAAACAGTCGTTCAGCAGCGCCATCGGCTTACGGTCGAGTACAAGATCAAGATAAAAGGACATAATTGCAACACACATTACGTCCCCGAAAAAAATGCCGTACTGAATCGAAATTGTGTCGACCATGATATAATTAGGTCAAGATAATCACAGCTACATGCGTAAACAGAACAACAAATCGTCAAATTAACCTAACCCGTCGCTTCATTTATACAACAGAGCGACTTACTGCTGGCTGGAATACAAGAGAAAAACTACAGAATACAAATATAGCGATCTTCCACACAATATAACCTAGATACATAATGAACCTATATTACATAACTATCCCTCACTTGCTAACTGTCTAACTAGAAGCATTAATTGAGTTTATATTGTCACACAGAATATACTAATGGATTACGAGTCTAAAAAGAACACTATTTCATTTGAGTATTATGTTTCCACAACAAGACTCTCATAGAAGACAATAACCAACTGTTCTAAAGCACGTCACAGATTGAATTTTATTTGATAATTGGTAATCACCCCAGCGAATCTATGAAACTTTAAAGCACTTTTGCAAAATGAGACAACTTGATGTAGTTTGAGAGTTCACTACAACTATTCTATGAATACTATTAAAACACTGTCAAATAAAGCACGTTTAGGTTGCGCCTGTTTTAAATAAACTATCTATATAAGTCTTGTATGAGTGAAAGGAGAGTTAACATTTGGGTAGTTTGCATCTATACGCTAGAGCAAGGAATACAAAAAGATTGCGAAGAGTTAGCCAAATCATTCCTCCAAAGTACCCATCAGAGTCGATGGGTGTTTTTTTGTATGCTCTCCATAACACCTTTTTTGACTGTTGATAACTCAATTTATCCTATTTCCATGTATCAAAACGCTAAACCTTTATCGTTTTCGTCAACCTATCTTGTCCAATTCCATCATTTATAGATATTTTTACACTGCCCTTACATGTGGTGCCACAAGGCTTTCTGAGATAAGACCCATTGTCTTCTTTTTAAATCAAACCACTAATCTAACAAAGATGACTGCCAATATGACTTCACTTTATTATGTATATTTTATAGTTTTTCATTGTTTCAACAAGTAGCACGATTAACTCGAAAAGTATCTCTGGGTATTTACATATACATATCTTATACCTGTTCCTATGAGAAATCAGTAAAATGGTTTATTTTTGGAGAAACCCCATGCAGCTGTTTTGCCTGACATTGATTATTGTTAAATTTATATTTTTGGTTGTTCTTCATATGTCCTAACGGACCTAGCTTCATAATGCCACAATCAATATATTAATTTAGATGAGTACACAATTTCAGAATCTCTTTAGTTTGTGGTCATAGAGCAAGGATTTCTATTTGCAAAGGAGTCATATTCCAATCAATTTATGGAATTATGATAGCCAGTAAATAGCGTGCCGAGTCATACAGCAAAGCCTGTTACAAATTATCATGCAAAATCTGCTATTAATGGGGGCTAGACAAACCCTAATAACTTACCTAATTGGATGTTTTCCAAGAAACAAAATTTAGGGATACAAAATAAGTAATACAACCCTAAAAAAAAAACAAAAATATATGCAACATATACTTGTAAAAGAAACTTTCTCATGAAAATAAGAATCTTAAAGCATTAAAATTGGAGAGAGAACAAAAAATTTGATGAGCAACCATCCACAATAAGCACACTACACACTCATCACAACAACTGAGAAAGCAATTGCACCTTTGCAGAGAGGCAAGGAGCTGTCAAAGCGCCTCCTCACAGCTAAAGGGAATTTAACATCATCATCACTATCATGCGATCCACGATACAACATACCATCAACATCAACATTTTGTCTGTGTTAGACCGTCACAAGACGTGTTTATTAAGACCGTTCTCAACGTTTTATTATGACCGTCACAACTGGCTTTATTTAACCGTTCACAAGACTTGTTTTATTTGACCTCACAAGTTAGTTTTGAGTTTAAACCATCCTCATATTTCTCTCGGCAGGTAGGATCCCCATTACATCCCAATTGAGGCATAGTGGAAAAAGGTGTTAAGCCCCATGCTTTTTCTAGACCTATGATCGGCACACTAGGGTGATGTGGGTACACTCACGCCAGAATTTTGACTGTTAGACCTGTCACAATTATTGTCTTAAAACTCCCACAATTTTCCTGGTATAAACCCAATCTAGATTTTTGTTAAATCATCTCAATTTGTCTGTTAAACTGTCTCAATTTGTCTGTTAAACCATCCCAATTAGTCAGTTAAACAGTCTCAATTTGTCTGTTAAACCCACCCAATTTGAGATATTTTCCATGGAAGAACTGGACTAGTAGCTGTACGTCCACTAGAGATGTTTACAGGAAAACACATCACTTCAGGTGGCTGCTGGGATGCAACGAAATAGTCTCTTCCTCTAATGGATTACTTAAATGGCCAAAATCATTTTTTTATTTATTAAGGAGGAAAGGTCTCGAATGATTGCGAGAGTAGGAATTTGAAAATTAGAATGATCTCGGTTTTTCAGGACTCATTGCCTTATATCAAGTTTTCTTACTTCCTTTATAATATATTGAAAACAGCATCAATAGTTAACACAGTAGGACTTAAAAAAAAAGTCTCGTCTTGAAAAGCTTATAAACTACTAAAAAAAACTGTGACGTTAAATGTAATGATTGGATATAAGAAGTAGTTCTTATAATAAGCACAAAACCATTTAAAAACGCCACAGCTATAATTAAATCGTCATATTGATAGGAAATCAACCTATAGGACAAGCGATGAATGATAAACATGATTCAATTCTAGGATCATCAAGGTAGTAATAACAATGTGACCTAATAACCTGCAGCTGATAATGTTGCTAGTCCAATTAGGGCTGCTGTAGAATATACAACTCATGCCATCTTTCCCTCACACAGTCTTCATTTTCAGGCCTGATGAACATGCATTCACAACAATACACCAACCAACGGGGCTGCTTCTAACACATATGCCTCTCACAGCAACTAGCTGTCAAAACTTCAATCAAGCTGCAGTGAAGTATGGGGAGTTTAACAGATATCAAGTATATGTTGTCAATACCCCTTCTTGACACGAAGTTTGGTTTTGTTTTTTGGCTTTTTAAGGACCATCTTCATTGCGCACGGATAACTCCACAAGTGCTCCAATCTCCTCCCTTAGATTACACAAGCAGGAACTCAGCACAGTGCACTAACTCAATAGCACCGGCAAGGATCCCAATGTGTGTATACAGGAATAACACATTCTATAAATATTTTTGGGGTGGGCAGGTTTCCTAATGTATAAATTTTGCCAGGGCAGAGGCCACATGGCCTACTCTTTATGATTTTAAACCGCTGAGGGATTTTAACATGCCCAACTTGCACATGCCTCTTTTCACACAACATGCCTGAGAAAAAATTCACCGAATCTTTTGGCTGAATACCATCACTAACCAAGATCTGCTTACTCGTAGCAAGCAAGAGGGCATGCACACCATCATAGCTGGCAGACGCTGGAACTGGGTTGGTCATGTCCTCAGAAGAGACCCCGATGCCATCACAAGAACAGCTATGCTTTGGACCCCTGAAGGAAAACGAAAAAGAGGACTGTGGAGGCTGAGATGCAAAGAATGAACCAGAGTTGGGGCACTGTACGAAGGATGGCCACCGACCGAGCAAGGTGGAATCAATTTGTTGTTGCCCTACAAGACGCCACTAGGCGTGATGGCCACTGACTGCTTTGACGGTCGGCGGCTAAGGATCAAAGAAGAGAAGAGAGAACTTGCACATGGGATCTCCTACTTTTTCGTCCTTATCCGAGAAGGCTAGGCTTCCGATCTCACTACCCAGGAGATAAGGGGGAAGTATGACATCATTAGGAACCACTGGTTCTGAAAAAAAAATTTTTTCATCAGTTATATTCCCTGTGCTGGGAGCGAACCCAGTACCTTTAGAATTTATAGGTGGATGCCATACCTCTGAGCCACTCTGAACACCCCCGGAATGACATGAAGTATAACCCTCAAGCTGCAACACTGTTTGGTTTCATTCAAAACACTAAAATTCTCACCTTGTTCTGCCTGGCAACTCTGCTGTTGAAGTACTTGAATGTACTGGGGGCCGGACATAAACTCTGTACTCCAATGAAGCACCTGAAAGTTTAGTTTTATTTGTCCTGATAGACTGTAACTTTTGAGAGTTAAAGAATAATATACACTATAGACCTGAAACTACACAGCTTCACATAATGAGGGAGTGCTTATACCGTGGACAGAGGCTGGACCCCAATTTGGCTGACTGCCTTCTTTTCACGTGCTTCAAGTTTGAATAATTCATGAGTTGATCCAGCGCATTTCCCAGTTTGGTGAACCAAGTCCTCCTGTCACGTGCCATCATCTCAAATTCCTTCCACATTCTCCCTATATGTTTCATCTCTGTTTCCAGCTCTCTTCTCCGTGTGCTTCTTGGTCTACCTCTGCCTCTTTTGTCCTGGGGGTTCCAGAACAAGGACTGCCTTGTAATGCTATCAACAGGTTTCCTCAGTGTGTGTCCTATCCATCGCCATCGTCTTCTTCTCATCTCTTGTTCCATTGGCACTTGTCTAGTTCTTGTCATCAGTTCCACGTTGGTAACCTTGTCATACCATTTTAATCCCTCTATTCTACGCAAGCACCCATTTATGAAAGTCTGTAGCTTTTTGGTTGTTGTTCTCCATGTCTCAGAGCCATACAATAGGACTGACTTCTCATTTGAGTTGAAGATTCTTATTTTCATGTTGGATCTGATTTCTCTTGATCTCCATATATTTCTCAATGCAATGAAAGCTCCTCTTGCTTTTTGTATTCTTATTTTGATATCACTGTCTGTCCCTCCGACTTTGTCTATATTACTGCCAAGATATGTGTACGATTCTACATCTTGTATTGGTGCTTCTTCAAGTTCAACCCTGTTTTCATTACCTGCATTTATTCTCATTATCTTTGTCTTTTCCCTGTGTATTTTCAGACCCAATTGCTGTGACCTCTCATCGAGTGTTTTCAATTTGTCCTGCATCTGATTACGGTTATGGGACAGAAGAGCCAATTCATCAGCAAAATCCAGATCATCCAACTGCTTAGTCAGAGTCCACTGGATTCCATTTCTGTTGTGTGTTGTTGATGTTCTCATAACCCAGTCTATTGCTAATAAGAAAAGAAATGGAGACAAGAGGCATCCCTGTCGCACTCCTGTTCTTATCCCAAATGGTTCTGTAAGCTGTCCTTCATGAAGAACTCTGCATGTCATGTCTTCATATGTTTTCTTTATTAAATTAATGATCTTCTGGGGAACTCCATAATGCCTCATCAATTTCCAAAGTGATTCTCTGTCTACACTGTCAAATGCCTTTTCGTAGTCCACAAATCCGATGTATAATGGTGAACTCCATTCCAGACTTTGTTCAACTATTATTCTCAAAGTGGCTATCTGGTCTGTACAGGATCTGTTTTGTCAAAAACATGCTTGTTCATCTCTCAATTTCTTGTCTATGGACTCTTTTAATCTCTCAAGGATAATCCTATTTAATACTTTTCCTGGCACTGATAGTAACATTATTCCTCTATAATTTGTGCACTCTTGTAAATTTCCTTTCTTAGGCAACTTAACCAGATATCCTTCCTTCCATTCTGCTGGTATCTCTTCCTTTTCTACATTCTTCATTTAGAACCACAGCAAGTATGTACTTTAAAAATTTTTTTAAAACAATTATTTAATATGCTTCAAACAGTGTCTTTTTAATGACAATGCTAGCATTAATGTATAACAGGAATACTTACAGGTGCTAAGCCAAATCTCTGATCTATGACAAAAACAGCATAATCAGTTTGCGCTCTTGATCCAAATGTGTCACCGTTGGCTGCTGTGAGCCCGTGTTGTTGTAGGATGTCTGTAATGTTGTCTATCCATCTGCCTCTTGGTCTTTCCTATGCCCTAAAACCACATCGTCTAGTGTTGTAGGCAGGTAGTGGTCATTTATCACGGTCCATTTTCATGAAATGGCTACCATATCAGCCTAGCTAATACTGTACTCTTCTCACTAACCCCCCACAGGGGTAAACAATTTTTCTCCAATCTGAACAAGGTGCCAGGGGGATGACACTACAGAGGTCAAAAACATCACTGTTATTTGAAATCCTTTGCTTGAGATATTTAAATTAATGCATGTTAAAAAAACCCAAAAAAACACAACTTTGTTTTCAAACTGCATGCCAGTTGTCCACTTCGCAGAAAAGCTTTGTATGACCAAATATGTGATTATTGAGGAAGGAAGGTTTCAAATCAGTGCCGTGACACATGTAACGAGATACCAAGTGGCGTGTCATTAAATATCAAATATATTTTTTTAATGAGTGGGTACAGTTGGGTCTTTGGACATCTTTTTTTTTCTTCATCTACTGCATCTCTGTGGAGTGTGGTAAAGATGGTTTGGGACACTAAAGTATCCTTTTTGTACTTCTTGTTGTTCCCTTCTACCACAGAAAGGCACTAAAACAGACAGAAAAGGAAATGCATGTTTTAAAAGACCTACGAAGGTAAGTCAGTCTCTATTAAGAGCAGTCAGATATGATTTGTGTTTTAAATTTATTTATTGAGTAATATCAGCCAATGAGCGTGGACAACTTATAGCCTTGCATAATGCCCCATAACGTTGATAGCAGCAAGGCATTTGATTCCCACATCTGGTAAAATGTTGAAAGAATTTTATAATGACACCTTCAAAGAAGAAAAACAGTACTTAAGCCCAAGAAGCAATAGCATATTATGTAAAAACAGGTGATCCTGTAGCAAATACTGCCAAAGGGGAGTGAAGTGTTAGAGACTTCATTACACTAGGTCCAGCACTGAGAGGCGGGGTGACCAGTTCCCTTCCTCGCTGCCTTTTCCTTCCCTAACTCAAGTGCAAAGTCAGGTACCCATTTACAGCTGGGTAGACTGAAGCATGTCGATACCGTGAATTGAACTCGGCATCCTTGCCACGAGAGACCAGCGCTCTAACCACTCTGTCAATCGGACGCTCTAGCATATCATGTATATAAAAAAAACTTCAACTTAACCGACAACTTGCATGATATGACCCTCAACAATTTTGGTTTTCTGGGACTGGAATGTAGGCTTAAGCAATGATCAACTTATCATCCTGTCGCTCATGATTTAGTCACGACACTATGATTTTGAAAATTGCGGATTCAGTCTAAATTACTGACTGACAGCCAAGTTTCAGCACAATTAGACCATTGATTTATTCAAGATAAGCCATTCACCATCACCATCATCACCCTCCAGCTCCTCAAGGAGTGTAGGCCTTCAACAAATTCATGTCAAGTCTTCCTGTCCCGTACCATCAGCTCAAGGTCTTTCCATGTCTTCTTCACCCCCTTCATGTCTGTATCCAGCTCTCTTCTCCATGTGTTCTTTGGTCTCCTTCTACCTGTATTACCCTGGGGGATTCCAGAAGAAAGACCTGCCTGGTAATGCTATCAAGATCTCCACTAAAACTACTTTATATTTGTATTGAAGTTCACTTTCACACATTTCATTCCATCATCATCATTTTAATTCATGCTTCTTAAGGAGCATGGTGCCACCACTGCAGCTGGTCCCCTTACAGGAAGCCTGCACCAACCAAGCACATGCTCTTGCAGCAGTGATTTCTGTGACAATTTCTTTTACTTGATGAGGTTGCCAGTCCCATGCACAACCCCACATTAGTTGCCTTGTATGACATGCCTGAGCGTGCAGTAGACCTGTTCTTTCTTTGCCTCTTCAGAGACCCCTGGGAAGTACATGGGGTATCTTTTCATTCCAAAAATCTTGCTCATTTTTTTGGTCAATTTGTGAAACTTAGAATGATAGTGTACTCATTCTTCTGTAGTTTTATATACAAGATGGAGTGATTTCCCTTGTTTATTATGCAAACCCCCTAAGGTGCCTGCGGGTTTGGGCAGTAAACTTTTTGTCTTTAGACCAGATGCCGATTTACACTGTGCCTGCCATTTTATTACCACCTCAATTTTGGTAATATTTGATACAGGATGTGTGCAAGAAGACATCATAAATATTCACAGAAAATAGTGTTGACCAGATTTTGTGCTCTGTCTGAACCCAAAATAACGAGTGAACTGACAATAAGAATTACAATGATACATGGTTTCTGAGAATTATTCACCAGATTATGCAGTTCAGTAACTGAGTAAATTTGAGTGTTACGGATAAATGTTACTGCACTTGCAGTCGTAACCAAAGGAATTTTATTGGTCATATTCATTGAAACTGACTGCACCTGTGCTGCTGCAAAACATATGGTGGCTACCGGAGTATGGGCAGAACGCTGTACGTGTTGCAAAGTGTGACTATGTGCAGACATATTGAAAACTGTATCCTGTGTTTTTTATTTTGAATGTGAATTTCAATGAATGTGACTGATAAAATTCCTTGGGTTAAGGCTGCAAATATATTATCAATTGTTCGTAACACTTGTATCTGCCTCAAGGTTATTGAACTTTATAATCCTGTGAATCACTGTATAATCTGCATATAAAAAGTACACTCACTCTGTAATCAAACATAGCCACAGATGTGGTGTCAGCAACTACCACATGTCTCGGGTGACCACCAAAGTATGAGCATGACCATTTGTCCTGGCAACTGGAATCTTGAGGCTTTACCAGCAAAAAATTCTTGGTACTATATTTTAAAAACAACACACACAAAAATGCTATATCCCATGTCTATAAACTTGCAAAACATAAGAAATATTAAAAAAAAAAAATAGATTGAACAGGCAGTGAGAAAATAGTCCTCTAGCACAAGAGGAAAGATGAATAAAAAAAAAGAAAAAAGACTAAGGAACATACAAGGAAGAGACGCTATGATTACAGAAACTAGGGAACTCTTCCCTCAGAATCTAAAGAAATTGAAAATTGACAATACAGAAATGGAAAAAATGGCTCAGAGATAAATGAAAACATGTAACTGCTAGCCTGTGCATCTAAAGGAGCACACAGCATGCAATGATTGACTGATTAAATGTAAAGGCAGTCTCATGGCAGATACTGCCACAGGGAAGTGAAGTGTTTAGAGACTTCACCACAGGAGACCCAGCTTTTATGAGGTGGGGTGATCAGTTACCTTCATCGCGGACTTTGGCTTACCTAAGACAGGAGCAGAGTCGGGTGCATATTTACAGCTAGGAAGACTGAAGTGTGACGCTACCAAGTTTCAAATGACTGATTACAAGTTCTTAAAGCTTTTGCCAGGCATGGAACAACTGAGAACATATTCCTAAAACTACTGATTTCATTTACAGGGCATGGAACAACTGAGCACATATTCATAAAGCTGTTGACCCCATTTACAGAGCATGGAACAACTGAGCACATATTCATAAAGCTGCTGATCCCATTTACAAGACATGGAATGACTGAGCACATATTCCTAAAACTACTGATCCCATTTGCAAGACATGGAACAGCTGAGCAATTATTCCTAAAACTGCTGCTTCCATTTACAGGACATAGAACAACTGAGCACATATTCCTAAAACTACTGATTTCATTTACAGGGCATGAAACGACTGAGCACATATTCCTAAAACTACTGATTTCATTTACAGGGCATGGAACGACTGAGCACATATTCCTAAAACTACTGATTTCATTTACAGGGCATGGAACGACTGAGCATCATCATCATGTGACGTATTCTTTCCAGAACGTTGTCTCCATTACAGCTGCTCTGAACGCATCACGATTCTGGGCAAGTCGACCTGCATCAGCCAAAGACAAGTTCAGACTCTCTGTGATGTCCTGGGTCCACCGTCGTCTAGGTCGACCCCTTCCCCTTTTTCCAGGGACCATGCCTTCCATCACTGTTTTTTCCAGGCTATTATGTCTTTTTAAATGACCGAAAAATTTCAGCTTCCTTATTGCGATGGTATTTAGGAGCCAATGTTACAGGGCAAAGAACAACTGAGCGCATATTCCTAAAACTACTGACCACATTTACAAGGCATGGAACGACTGAGCACATATTCATAAAGCTGTTGATCCCATTTACACCACATGGAACGACTGAGCACATATTCATAAAGCTGCTGATCCCATTTACAAGACATGGAATGACTGAGCACATATTCATAAAGCTGTTGACCCCATTTACAGGGCATGGAACAACTGAGCAATTATTCCTAAAACTGCGGATCCCATTTACAAGACATGGAACAACTGAGTACATATTCCTAAAACTGCTGATCCAATTTACAAGATATGGAACAACCGAGTACATTTTTTTTTTTTTTTTTTTTTTTCGTACGCCCGCTAATACTTGAGGCGAAATCTCAGGTTATTATTTATGTCTAACCTGACATTGATTTTACGTGAGTATCCCTTTATTTCTTGTACAGAGACAGGTGTCCATCGCCAT
This sequence comes from Oreohelix idahoensis, assembly GCA_024509875.1. Taxonomy (NCBI): domain Eukaryota; kingdom Metazoa; phylum Mollusca; class Gastropoda; order Stylommatophora; family Oreohelicidae; genus Oreohelix; species Oreohelix idahoensis. The sequence continues at coordinate 89,988 of JAMPIV010011072.1, forward strand.
TCAGGCAAATACTCGCCGATTTCGGAGGTACCCATTGCAGCTGGGTCGGCTCAGGAGCCGCCAGTCCCTGGTCGACGACACTCCTTCAAATGTCCTCGCCAGGTCTCGAGTTAATCCAGTCCAAATCCCGGTCGACGAAAAATCCTCAAATGCCGTCGCCCGGGTTTGATCCTGTATCACCCGGTCGCCAGAGCGGTGTTGTAACCACTACGCTAGCGCGGCTCCCTAACCGAGTACATATTCCTAAAGCTGATGATCCCATTTACAAGGCATGGAACAACTGAGCACATATTCCTAAAGCAGATGATCCCATTTATGGGGAAAAGAACAACTGAGTACATATTCCTAAAGCTGCTGATCCCACTTACAGGGCAAAGAACAACTGAGCACATATTCCTAAAACTGCTGATTCCATTTACAAGACATGGAACAACTCAGCAATTATTCCTAAAACTGCTGATCCCATTTACAGAGCAAAGAACAACTGAGCACATATTCCTAAAACTGCTGATCCAATTTACAAGATGTGGAACAACCGAGTACATATTCCTAAAGCTGATGATCCCATTTACAGGGCATGGAACAACTGAGCACATATTCCTAAAGCAGATGATCCCATTTATGGGGGGAAAAAGAACAACTGAGTACATATTCCTAAAGCTGCTGATCCCATTTACAGGGCAAGGAACTGAGCACATATTCCTAAAACTGCTGATTCCATTTACAGGACATGGAACAACTGAGCACATATTCCTAAAACTGCTGATTTCATTTACAGGGCAAGGAACGACTGAGCACATATTCCTAAAACTACTGATTTCATTTACAGGGCATGGAACAACTGAGCACATATTCATAAAGCTGTTGATCCCATTTACAAGGCATGGAACAACTGAGCATATATTCATAAAGCTGTTGATCCCATTTACAGGACATGGGAACAACTGAGCACATATTCCTAAAACTACTGATCCCATTTACAAGGCATGGAACAACTGAGCACCTATTCCTAAAACTACTGATCCCATTTACAGGGCATGGAACAACTGAGCACATATACATAAAGCTGCTGATCACATTTACAAGGCATGGAATGACTGAGCACATGTTCCTAAAACTACTGATACCATTTACAGGGCATGGAACAACTGAGCAATTATTCCTAAAACTGCTGATCCCATTTACAAGACATGGAACAACTGAGTACATATTCCTAAAACTGCTGATCCAATTTACAAGATATGGAACAACCGAGTACATATTCCTAAAGCTGATGATCCCATTTACAAGGCATGGAACAACTGAGCACATATTCCTCAAGCAGATGATCCCATTCATGGGGAAAAGAACAACTGAGCACATATTCCTAAAACTGCTGATTCCATTTAGAGGGCATGGAACAACTGAGTACATATTCCTAAAACTACTGCTCCCATTTACAGGACATGGAACAACTGAGCACATATTCCTAAAACTACTGATTCCATTTACAAGACATGGAACAACTGGGCACATATTCCTAAAACTACTGATCCAATTTATAAGACATGGAACAACTGAGCACATATTTTTAAAACTACTGATCCCATTTGCAAGAGATGGAACAATTGAGTACATATTCCTAAAACTACTGATCCCATTTAGGATGGGTGTGAAAAAAAATCGAAAAAAGGTGGTTTGTCTTACGAGGACAAAAGACAAAGAAAATAGCCAACGTTACGGCCACAAGGCCTTCGTCAGGAAAAGGAAAGAAAGTGAAGGCTAGATAGGACACATAAGAACCTAAATAAATATAAAAATTAAACCTAGGTACTTCCCTGAAGGAATCGAGGTCCTACCACTTTTGCTTCCCACGAACGGTCCCGCGATCCCATTTACAAGACATGGAACAACTGAGTACATATTCCTAAAACTGCTGATCCCATTTACAAGACATGGAACAACTGAGCACATATTCTTAAAACTACTGATCCCATTTACAGATCAAAGAACAACTAAGCACATATTTCTAAAATTGCTGATCCCATTTACAAGACATGGAACAATTGAGTACATATTCCGAAAGCTGATGATCCCATTTACAGGGCAAAGAACAACTGAGCGCATATTCCTAAAACTACTTACCACATTTACAAGGCATGGAACAACTGAGCACATATTCCTAAAACTGCTGATCCCATTTACAAGACATGGAATGACTGAGCACATATTCCTAGACTATTGATCCCATTTGCAAGACATGGAACAACTGAGTAATTATTCCTAAAACTGCTGATAACATTTACAAGACATGGAACAACTGAGTACATATTCCTAAAACTGTTGATTCCATTTACAAGACATGGAACAACTGAGTACATATTCCTAACACTGATAATCCCATTTATAGATCAAAGAACAACTAAGCACATATTGCTAAAACTGCTGATCCCATTTACAAGACATGGAACAACTGAGTACATATCCCAAAAGCTGATGATCCCATTTACAGGGCAAAGAACAACTGAGCGCATATTCCTAAAACTACTGACCACATTTACAAGGCATGGAACAACTGAGCACATATTCATAAAGCTGTTGATCCCATTTACAAGGCCTTAAATCCCACCCCCTGCAGACTCAAGTAGAACAGTCCCAACTAACATGGTTTGGCCATGTCTGCAGAATGGGAGAAGATCGGCTACCACGATAAGCATGGGAAACAAAGAGCCAGGGATCCAGACCCCCAGGATGACCCAGAGTTCGCTGGGAGGACAACATCAGACAATCTTTGAAGGACCGAGGACTAGAATGGAACCAGGCCAGGAGGAAGACAGACATTAGGATAGTCTGGCTCTCTCTCTCTTCCAAATCTCTACACCTCACGGTAGAAGGGGAACAACTAAGTAAGTAAGGAACAACTGAGCACACATTCCTAAAATTGCTGACCACATTTACAAGACATGGAACAACTGAGCACATATTCCTAAAACTGTTGACCACATTTACAAGACATGGAACAACTGAGCACATATTCCTAAAACTGCTGACCACATTTACAAGACATGGAACAACTGAGCACATATTCCTAAAACTGTTGACCACATTTACAAGACATGGAACAACTGAGCACATATTCCTAAAACTGCTGACCACATTTACAGGGCAACGAATGATTGAGTTAATTAATTCATAACTCTTCAGCTCTCCACAAGGAGCATCATCATTATTTTCCTTTGTGCTCCTTAAGGGGCATGAAGCCACCACTGCAGCTGGTCCACTTGCAGGAAGTCTGCCCCAAGAAGTTACATGCTCTTGCAGCTGTGATTTCTTTGGAACTTTGTTTTACATGATAAGATTACCAGCCTCATATCAATCGCCTTGAACGACTTGTCTGAGGATGCAGTAGTATATTCCTTCTTTGCCTTTTCCCCAAGGTGCACAGGCCTTCAACAAACACGTGCCAAGTTCTCCTCTCATGTGCCATCACCTCAAATTCTTTGCACATCTTCATCATTTTCACTTTTGTCTCCAGATCTCTTCTCCCTGTGTATTTTGGTCTACCTCTGCCTCTCTTTCCCTTGGGAAACAGAAGGACTGAAGTGATACAACAAGATCACTAATGTGGAACTGATGACAAGAACTAGACAAAAGCCTGTGGAACAAGAGATGAGAAGAAAATGTTGGAGATGGATAGGATACACACTGAGAAAACTTGTTGATAGCACTACCAAACAGTCCTTGTTCTGGAATCCCCCAGGGTAAGAGAGGTAGAGGAAGACCAAAGAACACATGGAAAAGAAAACCAATGAACTTTATTTTCAAAGGAAAGAGAACTGAAAACAGACTTGAAGGGGATGAAGAATACATGGAAAGACCTTGAGCTGATGGCATGGGACAGGAAGACTTGGCATAAGTTTGTTGAAGGCCTATGCTCCTTGGGAAGTTGAAAGGTGAAAGAAGAAGAAGACCACTATGATAAAAATCAATGCTTCATTACACTAATAAAACGGCTTGGTTTAATTTGACTCTACATACACTGTGATGGTTAATTATAACAGGCAACATTGATACAAATATAACTCACCTGGAGGTCACATCCCACAAATAAATGCTGCCATTGTTGGTTGATACTAAAAGTTCATTCTTCAGGTATGGACTGCAGAGATTTTCATATGACTTTGCATTAGAAGAAAAGTAACTGTGCAAGTCCCTAAGAAATACGTATTTAAGTAACAAGCATACCTAATATTAAAAAAAAAAAAAAACTAAAACAACTTCCATGGCTGTATTTTTACAGTCGCTGTTGTGAATATGTAGTTTTCTGTGACAGGAGATTACTGTGACAGGATATATGGGCTATAAACTAACTATACTACAACCTACTAAAATTTGTTTAAATCAACAGAAACACTCCCAACACAAAAATAAGAATCTTTAACTCAAATGCCAAGGCAGTCTTAGCATTTGACTCTAAAATATAGAGAACAACAAAAATGACATCCAAGAAGTTATACACTTACATTAATGGGTGCTTGCACAGAATAGAATTAGAATGGTATGACAATATCAAAAATGTGGAATTGATGGAAAGAACCAGTCAAATATCAGAGGAACAAAAAGCAAGGGACAAATTATGGAATTGGATATGATAAGCATTAAAATAGCATTATAATGCCGTCCTTGTTCTGGGAGTTCCCTTGGGGGAGAGAGAGGTAGAAGGAGACCAAAGAACACACAGAGAAGAGAACTGAAGACAGACATGAAAAGGACGAAGAAGACATGGAAAGACCTTGAGCTGAAGGCACAGGACAGGCAGACATGGCACAAGTTTGTTGAAGGTCTAAGCTCCTTGGAACTGGGTTGGCCATTGTTATGAGTTACATTCATAACATATCTGTCGATTCTAATATGGCTCGACTAGTTGTCATAATTTGTTTATGACCGGTACCCTTGGTTACAGGAAGTACGTCATTGCCTTTTGGGCCAAGTAGCAAAAGTCTACGGTTGCTTTTAGCAGAAGTCAGCAGTCTTTCGACCTCTTCGGTGTGTGTCTTTCATGGCAGATGGACGTGTGTTTTATGAGCTCCTGAATATTATAATGTGTCCTTAAGTGTGCTTAAATGTTCTTTTTCTAAATCACCAATTTTGAGATTACCTGACGCTCGATTTCCATTTACCCTCAGAATAGACAACTCTGCTACGGGGATCGGTGGAACGTTGATGCAGCATTTTGAAGGCTACATACACCCAACACTATATGTTAGCCGGAAATTGTCGCCCACAGAGCAGTGGTATCCCATTGTGGAAAGGGAACTGCTGGCAATCGTCTTCTGCTTTAAAAAGTTGCAACGCTACCTGATGGGAGCACGATTCACATTGGAGACCAACCAAAAAGCACTTTCATATCTGAAGACAGCGAGATTGAAGAACGAAAGGGCCGCTAGAGCCTTGCTCGCTCTTCAACCATATGACTATGACATCAATGCAATTAAGGGAAGCCAAAATGTCTTAGCTGATGTTTTGTCACGCTGTCTGGATGACAGTGCTTATATTCTAGTCATAGACTTCCAAACATAACTTTTGTAAAATGTTGCAAATGATGTCATTTCAAGAGATTGTCGTGCGGACATATTGTGTCAATTCTAATTGGAACAACTAATGTCTCCAAATTAAGGGACATAACTCTGAGATGACTAACTCGAAGTATCAAGGGGACATAACAACTAAATTGCCTATCTGACTATTTTTCTATTGAAAATTGCTGTGAATAAGAACAGTTGGATTAATACTAACATTATATCACATGGAGAACAATCATAAGTAACAAGAAGAGACATGGTCCGCAACCAGACGATCCGTCAAGGCCTAAAATCCCATCCGCTGCAGACCCAAATAGAACAGTCCCAACTAAGATGGTTTGGCCATGTCTGCAGAATGGGAGAAGATCGGCTACCACGACAAGCATGGGAAACAAAGAGCCAGGGATCCAGACCTCCAGGACGACCCAGAGTCCGCTGGGAGGACAACATTAGACAATCTTTGAAGGACCGAGGACTAGAATGGAACCAGGCCAGGAAGAAGACAGCTGATAGAATGGTCTGGCGCTCTCTCTTCCAAACCTCTACACCTCACGGTAGAAGGGGAACGACTAAGTAAGTAAGGAGAACAATCATGGACATTGTCAACGTTGTATTTCAACATACGTCTTGGAACGGTGTATGAACATTTATTAATTGGCGGAATGACTTTGCACTATGAACTTGAACTATTATGTGTAATATTAAGTAGTGATTAATGTGAATTCACTAGAAATTATTGGGTTTTGACATAAATATATGTCACACTCACACTGGACTTTACATCATTAATTGGCTAATACGCCATACTATTATCTATTGGTACAACAAATAAGCATAGTCTTATCTATTGCTCACACAAATGTGTCATATACAAGATTACCTTGCTTCTCTTACCATTTTTTGTTATATTGCTAACATACAATTTTGAGGCACACATAATTGTGATTAATTCACAAAAATATTGTATTCACTCAATTCATTGGTCGATTGTCTGCCTCATGTCATCTATTGACTCTATTACATAATTGTATTAATTTTAATGCTTTGCATTATGAGACAAATTGACTAATGTTACCTGATGGGACAGTTAGGTGTTTTAGACGGTGTGCAGTATGAGAGGGCCTGGACTGATATCATCAATTTTTTTTTCATGTTGGCTGATCTTGCTATGGTTACCTCACTTTGCTGTTAAATGATTTATGTTCTCTGTAGTCGATGGCTTTGGTAATTTTGTTACTAATGTCCACACCTTGAGTGTTTATTTGCCAACTCGGGAGTACAAACCTGGGTGCTATAATACTTCATTCTAAGTGAAATTTGATGACACCATATTTTCACTCCAGTGATGTCTGAACGCACACCACGTAAATAATGCAAACTTCATTTCCATTATTTGACGGGGAAGGGGGGGGTAAATGTTATGAGTTAAATTCATAACATATCTGTCTATTCTAATACGGCTCGACTAGTTGTCATAATTTGTTTATGACCGGTACCCTTGGTTACAGGAAGTACTCATTGCCTTTTGGGCCGAGTAGCAAAAATCTACGGTTGCTTTTAGCAGAAGTCAGCAGTCTTTCGACCTCTTCAGTGTGTGTCTTTCATGGCAGATGGACGTGTGTTTTATGAGCTCCTGAATATTATAATGTGTCAAGACATATTCCAACTTTGTACCATTACTAGCTCGCCCATATAACTCCGTGAGGAGAGGCTAGTCTATTTGTGAAAGGAATGATGCTTCACATGCTGAACATGAGTGTTTGACTTTTAATAAAATGAATGAAAATGTCTTTGACATTGTTCTACTAGCAGACGTTACAGATCGATACTAAAGACCGTAGAGTTGACGCCATAAACTACTGTATACACATTTCAAGCATGTACCTATGCAGCTTCGTCTCGTCAAATAAATATTATTGAACTTGTCCATGCTGCCTTAACTTTAATATGAAGATGTGGAGTTGTTTGACTGTGTGCGGGGTCTGCTAGACATCCCCTATGTGACTTTAACCAGAGTAACATCTAAGTTTACTCCAACTATTATTACTCTATAAAAGACCTGTAACAGCCATGTCCTCAAAAGGGACCCTAACACCATCACCAGAACTGCTATGCTATGGACCCCAGAAGGACAGCGAAAGAGAGGCAGACCAAAGACCACGTGGCGGAGAACAGTGGAGGCAGAGTTGCAAAGCATGAACCAGAGTTGGGGCATATGCCAAGGATGGCCACCGACCAAGCAAAATGGGGACAGTTTGTTGCTGCCCTACAAGATGTCACTAGGCGAGATGGCCACAGACCGCTTTATCAGTCATGGGCTAAGAATCCAAGAAGAAGCTCCATGGGGGGTTGAAGCTTGAGAATCATGATGAACATGTAAAAATATACACCACAGTGAGGAAAACTGAAAATGGAGTAGGCATTCATTCATTATCCTTGAGCTATCCAAGTAGCACAGGCTCTAAACAAAATGCCAGCCATCCTCTTGTAAAGTACCATCAGCTCTAGATCTCTCCACATCTTCCTCATCCCTTTCATTTCTACCTGTAGTTCTCTTCTCCATGTGTTCTTCGTTCTCCATCTACCTCTTACCCTGGTGATTCCAGAACAAGTACTGCCTTGTGAGGCTTCCTCAATGTGTGTCCAATCCGTTGCCAGCGTCTTCTCCCCACCAACCCTCTACCATAAAGCTAGCGGAACCAGTAGCCGACCAGACCTAACACTTGTGTCTGCAGACCTCACCAACCGGTATAAATGGAGGGTATTGGAGGACATAGGAAGCGACCATCTACCCATCCTCACCACCATCTCGCAGGGTAAAACAAAAACGGAAACCAAAAGACAGCCGAAATGGAACTATGCTCAAGCAAACTGGGAACACTACAAACTCATATCAGACCAGCTCCTCACCGAAATAGACATGAACCAAGACATTAATACCTTGAACGATCAGATCTCTACAGCCATACTGCAGGCAGCCAAACAGGCAATCCCCAAAGGCAGTCGTGTCAAATACAGCATCTTCTGGAATGAGGAATTAGAACACCTAGTACAACGAAGACGCAAGGCACGGAAAATCGCTCAGAAAAATCCTAGCCGTGAAAACAAAACCACATACAACAGACTCACTGCACAGGTTAAGCTAGCGAGCAGAAAAGCCAAAATGGAAACCTGGAAAGAAAAATGCGAAAACCTAGACCTAAATAAAGAAGGGAAGAAAGCATGGAAACTCATTGACAGCATGGCAGGGACATCCCAGAAGAGAAACCCAATCCCTATAAAACTTCCAAACAGTAACACAGCTACCTCCAACAGAGGGAAAGCACGAGTCCTAAATCGATTCTTTGCTGAAGTCAATAAAACATACAAAAGAGCCAATCTAGATAAAGCCATCAAGACACTTACAAAACGCATGCTAAAAGCACACAAGGCTGTGGACAGCATCTTTGATCAGGAATTTACGCTAGCTGAATTGCAATCCAGTCTCCTAAAGACCAAACCCAAAAAAGCACCACGGCCAGACCAGGTTACCAACGACATGATAGTCAAACTTGGGGGAAAAGGCTTGCTGACGATCCTAGAATTCATAAACAAGACGTGGAGAAGCAGTACTGTACCTACAGGATGGAAAACGGCTAACATTATCCCAATACTCAAAAAAGATAAACCACCAAGCGAAGTCAGTAGCTACCGGCCCATTTCCCTGACTTCGTGCGTTGGGAAAATGGCAGAACGTATGATAAATGCACGCCTCTACTGGTGGTTAGAGAAAGGAAAAGCCCTCCATCCTAACCAAGCAGGATTTAGAAGAGGAAGACAGACTGTTGACCAGGTAATCCGATTGGTACAACATATTGCCGATGCTTTCCAGGATAAAAATCATGTGGCCGCAGTTTTCGTAGACCTCAAGCAGGCATATGACAGAGTATGGAGAGACGGTCTATTTTTCAAGATGCAGAAGATGGGCATAGAAGGAAGAATGTTTCGTTGGATAAAAGATTTCCTCACAAATAGAACCATCTCCACAACGGTCAACGGAGCAACATCAGGGAAAAGAACCATCCAAGAAGGCCTCCCACAAGGCTCAGCCCTAAGCTGCACCCTCTTCCTCATATACATAAACGATCTGGCAGACTACCTTGAATTACCCAGCGCCTTGTTTGCTGATGACCTGGTCTTTTGGGCAGAAGGGAAGTCCCACTTGCAACTGCAAAAGAAACTAAACCGTGCACTGGCTGCTCTAACAACCTACTGCAGCTTCTGGAAAATGGTGATCAACACGAGTAAGACAGTCTACACTATATTCACACTCAGCAACAAAACAGTAAAGAAAGAACTGGATTTAAAACTTGATGATGCAAAGCTAGCTAAAGAGAACAATCCGACTTATCTAGGGATACAGCTAGATACCAGACTCACATACAAAACACATGTTGAGTCCCTAACTGCTAAGGCCTCTAGAAGGCTAAACCTCATAAAGCGTTTGGCAAGCACTGATTGGGGATCCAATCAGAGCACCCTACGACAACTGTACTTGGGATACGTGCGCTCAGTTATGGATTACTCTCTACCCCTGCAAGCCACTGCTAGCCCAACACTCAGACTGAAACTAGACCGCATACAAAACCAGGCACTCCGATTCATCTGTGGAGGCTTGCGAACTACTGACGACCAGCGCATGTGAGATTTCCGCCAATGTGGACCCCTAGAACTAAGGAGAGAGAAATCAGTCATTATCACGGCAGAAAGATTCTTGCGAGCTGACAAAGATGACCCCTGCAAAAACGTTATCGGTGACCTCAACTCCAGGTACCGAATTAAAAAGACATCTTTCACTAGAAGGTACCAAGAGCTTTCAGGGAAGCACTACATACCAGAGACTAGACTACCTACTCAAGTTGTGCCTGACCTACCACCCCACGTAGAACTAAAAAGACCAATAATACGTACAAACCTTCTACAACCCGCAAATAAAAGCCTCATACCTACGCTGCTGAAAACACTTGCTATGGAAACCATCTGTCAGTACGATGAAGACATTATCCATGCCTATACAGACGGGTCAGCTTTCAAAGCAGTAATAAATGCTGGATACGGGGCCATAATCATCCCACCCAGTACTGAAGAACCCGTCAAAATTGCAGGTCCCTGTGGTATCTGGTGCACAAACTACGAAGCCGAAGTAGTCGCCATCCAGAAAACCCTAACTAGAATTTTTGAACTCTTTGAATCAGACGAAATGGAACCAAATGATGTTGTAGTGTTCTCAGACTCGCAGGCTGCCCTCTTGGCAATAGGAAACTGGAAAACCAACTCAATCAGTACTATCCAGAAGGTTCAAGAAACATGCCACAAAATTATGAACTTGTACGGAACAGAAATATACATGCAATGGATACCTGGCCACATAAACATCACATTAAATGAAGTTGCTGATAGACTGGCAAAGAAGGGAGCAAAAATGCCACAGATTGATCACCCACTGAGTATGTTAACAGTTAAACAAATAGTCAAAAACAACTGTAAAGAAGTTTGGCTGAACACGTGGGCACAGGCTAAAACAGGAAGAAGACTCTTCATTTACCAAACAGCCCCAAATAAGAAAGATGCTATGAACGATATCGAACGAAGGTACCAAACCAAAATCTTCAGATTGAGAACAGGCCACTCTACACTAAATGGCCACAGAAATAGACTAAGTTCACAAAATATAGCAAAATGTAGACACTGCCCAAACCCGTTAGAGACAGTAGAACACCACCTACTACAGTGCCCTGCACTTCAGGGACTGAGACAACAACTGCTACCACACAACCCATCCATAGACAATACACTGTATGGCAGCTCAGAACAGCTTATACGAACTGCGCAGTACCATATAATGGCATCAAGGTCACCAAGAGCCGACGCTCAGTGACAGTGGATCAAAGAAGAAGAAGAAGAAGAAGAATTGGTGATCTTGTCATACCATTTAAATTCTTCTGTTATATGCAAGCACCCATTTATGAAAGTCTGCAGCTTTTTGGTTTTTGTTGTTCTCCATGTTTCAAAGCCATACAATAGGACTGACTTGACATCTGAGTGAAGATTCTGATTTTTGTGTTGGACTTGATTTCTCTTGATCTCCATATATTTCCCAATGCAATGAAAGCCCCTCTTGCCTTTTGTATTCTTATTTTGATATCACTGTCCCTTTTTGTTAATTTCCATGTTTCAGAGCCATACAATAGGACTGATTTGACAGTCAAATTACTCACCTAAAACTGGTAGATGTTAACACTTCCTCAGGAAATTCTATGTAATTTTTCTGTACAAGCTTAGGATGTGGATCATTGGTACTCATTAGAAGACACTTATGCTTCTGCCTTGCACATACTAAACCTGGATGAGTAAAATAATAGTAATAATAATGATAGCCTAGAAGGAAAGTGAAAAACATCAACAGAAAAAAAGAAGAAAAAAAGAGACTAAACTTCAATGTGAGACCACATAATGCGGCACTAGGGCAGAAAGCCTAAATGTTTCTGAGGTAAAAACCTATAAGCAAAAATGAATTATGATGCTTCAATATTTAGAGCAATGTGTGGCATTTGCTTCTCATGGCAAAGTGTTCGGGTTTCAAACCAATTTAATACCATTCTCCAGTTATAAATGGGTACCTGACCCTGCTCTGGGGTTAGGGAAGGTAAAGGCAGTGAGGAAGAGAGCTGATCACCCCACTTCATTAAGCTGAGACCTAGAGTAGGTGAAGTTTCTAACATTTCACTCCCCCTACAGCAGTGTCTGCTACGGGACTACCTTTTACTTCAGTGTATGGTCTTTTTTTTGTTTTTTGTCTTGCCATACTGTCAATATATTTTTTCGCCACAAGTGCTAGACAATGTAATTATAAAGTCTGACTGAATCAGCTAAATAATATAAACAATTTAACAGCAAAGCAATCAAACATTCATCAAAGAAGGCGTTAAACAATGGGCAAATGCTATTAATTCCACCATATACTTTATACACAACATTGGTTAAAGAATATCAGAAACCTGCTTACGAAAACCGCGATAAGCCATATATATATATATATATATATATATATATATATATATATATATTATATATATATTATATATATATATATATATATATATATATATATATATATATATATATATATATATATATATATATATATATATATATATATTTTGATGTTGACTGTGAAATTTTCAAAATTCATTATAAACTAAACACAGTTGTTAGAAATTTGTCATTTAAACAAAATATACCTCTATTATCAATTTGCATCTGTACATTCAAAACAGCTGTATCTCGAAAACCATTCGGAATGGGACACATGTTCATACACACTTTTTTTCTTAGAATGACAGATACTATGACCTTCCAAAGTATTGACCTTTCCTCCTGGGATACCCTGTATATATATAACTGTATACTTTGAGTTTTGTGTGTCATTCCAGTCTATCCACCACATGATTCTGCTCTTGAATTAAAGAAGGCAATGAGGAAGGGAACTGAGACCCAGTATAAGTTGTCTCTAACACTTTGTTCCCCTACAGCAGTATCTGATATGGGACTACTTTTACCTTTACACATAATGGAAGCCACAATATCTGAAACATGTGCTCATTAAAATACAAATAATCTAATAACTTGGCATATACTTGTTCTACATCCTGTACTAAGCAAAATCAAATGTTTAAAAAAAAAACAACAAACAACAGACCAAGAAAACTAAAATAAACTACCAAATTAACAAACAAGAACACATAAACAAACAGAGGGTGAACCAACCAAACAAACAAACAACCAAATTAACAAGCACACACAATAAAACTCCACACACAAATAAGCTGGATTTATTTAATTTAGCATGAAGTCTAACCTTCATCTGTACATAGAGTAGAAGAAATAAGCTGGAACACTGGTTCATCGAGTGACAATTTATCCAACAACTTGGCACTCCTTAGTCTACCCCCACATCTGTTAGATGCTTCTGTCAGAGCTTGGACAATACTTAAGGATAAATAGATCAATTTAGGTCACTGAAATGATAGTTATTTTACCACCACATGTCTTAACAAACTAATCCTGACAAGACAGTTTCCGTAACTGTATATGCTTGCTGAATTTAAGGGGTGGAGCAACACTGAATTTTTGCTCAAATTAAAAAAAAAAAAAAAATTCTAAACATTGGGATGAGTTCATTATCTGATAATTTAGTAGCCCCCAAATCTAAATACTCTGGCTATAATTGTAAAACAAATGTGCTGAGTCAGGATGTGGATGTTGCACCAGTTATTACTATCAATAACTATGAATTGGCAGTGGTGCACTTCACATACATGGTGTCTACCATCAAAGACAAACTCTCTCTGGACACAGAAATTGACAGCCGCATTGGCAAAGCTGCAGCTACTTTTGCCTGCCTCACAACGCGTGTTTGGGGAAACTCCAAACTCACAACGAAGATCAAAGCTGTGGTATATAACGCCTGCATCACCAGCACACTTTTATATGGCAGCAAAACATGGACAAGCTATGTTAAGCAACAAAGAAGGCTCAATACCTCCCATCTACGGTGTCTACGCCAGATCCTCGAAACATAAAGTGACAAATGTTGAGGTGTTGTCATGTGCTGGCCTTCAAAGCATGTATACACTGCTTAGACAGCCCAGACTACGCTGGCTTGGCCATGTCCGCCACATGGAAGATGGTCACACCCCAGAAGGTATCTTCTACAGACAACTGGCAGATGGCAAACAAACAGCTGGGCGACCGCAGCTGAGATTCAAAGATGTGTGCAAGATAGACATGAGGGCACCGGACATAAATCCAGCAACCTGGGAGGATGAAGCTGCCGATCACACTAAGTGACGATGCTGTCTTCAGCGCACCCTCAGATTGGGCTGAAAGAAGCTCTCACAACAAGCAGAAGAGAGGAGAAAACATTGAAAGGAACACTAGGAAAATAATAAGCTGAAGGATTTGACCTCAGGGGAGCATTCCCATAGTCAGCTGTGACTGAAAAGGCTATTATTATTATTATTAACAAGGTGCAATTATAGCTAACAAAACAAAATCAAACCATAGGATACAGATATCTTGAAAGGAATCTCCTCCTGCATGGACAAGAACATCTGCTGATGTATCATTGACAGCTTTCACAACCGCTAATAGTCCTCCATAGAAATCCCTGTTGTAGCCCTTCAGACTCTAATAAAAGACATGCAGTAAAAATAAAACAGCACTTTATTTTGAAACAATTCAGGAAAGAAGTTGTCACTGGCTTGTTTTCTAACAGTCAACACATAACAAAGTACGTCATACTTATGTGCACCCCTGTGTTAAGATAAAACAGTTAAATATAAAAATGTAAGACTTGACATGATCATAGAGAAATATAAAGTGCCCACACTAAAACCATAGGCTCTTGACATTACTATGTTACACTGAAGCACAGTAATACTATCAAGCATCCGACTGGCCAAGCGGTTCAAGCGCTTTTCTCTAGCATGAAGTTACTGGGTTCAAGGATCGAAACCTGACAGAGTCACACTCCAGTCTACTCCTCTGCTAATGGAAACCTGATTCTGCTCTTCAGTAAGGAAAGGCAGTGAGAAAGGGAACTGGTTCTCCCCCCAAACAGCTAGACCTAGTGTTAAGTCTCTTAGCACTTCACTCCCCTATGGGATCGATACACAGTTTGACTACAGGAGTCCACTGTCTTCTGCTACCTGACACAACTTTCATAATTATGCCATAAATCATTGTTTAACAATAACACATTTTGTTCAATTGGCTAATATCTTCATCCTTTACTTTTTCATTCCTTGTTGAGCCACCACTGCAGCTGGTTCCCTTGAAGGACCTGCCGTCACAACACATTGACATGCCGCCACAACACATTGACATGCTCTTGCCTGAGGTAGCAGTGGTCTCATTCTTTCTTTGTCTCACCAGAGACCCACGGGAACTACATGGGGCTATTGGTTAAAGTAGTCCCATAGCAGATACGTGCCACAGGGAGTGAAGTGGTTAGAGACTTCACTATACTAGGTCCAGCATTGAGAGGTGGGGGGAACCAGTTCCCCTCCTCGCTGCCTTTTCCTTCCCCAACTCAAGTGCAAAGTCAGGTACCCATTGACAGCTGTGTAGATTGAACCTGGCACCTTTGCAGCGAGAGACCAGCGCTCAAACCACTCTGTCAACGGGACGCTCTCCTACCCAGGCATTCATTTATGAAAGTCTGTACTTTTTTGGTTGTTGTTTTCGTTGTTCTCCATGTTTCAGAGCTAGACAATAGAACATTTTTGAGTGGACTTAACGTCTTTTCATAACTTTCCCAACGCAATGACAGCTTCTCTAGCCGTTTGTATTCTTATTTTGATATCACTGTCTGTCCCTCCATCAGTGTCTACATTGTCAAGGTCGTACATCTTGTAGTGGTGTTTCTCCCAGTAGAATCTTGCAATCATTTCCTCCATTTATTCTCATCATCTTTGTTTTCTCCTTGTATTTTCAGACCCACTTGTAAATATTTTAATTTTGTCTTGCATCTGATTATGGGGTTATGGGATAGAAGTACCAGGTCATTGGATGTGGTATGTAGTAAGAGGTGACTAATGTGAGGTTGTGCTCATGAGCTGGCAACCTTATCATGTAAAACAAATTGTTACAGAACCCACCACTACAAGACTGTGCTTTGGCATAGGCTTCCTCAAGTAGACCATCTGCAGTGGCCAAAAAAAAAAAAAAAAAAGATGATGAGCAATAGTAACATTTTATAACAGGATGGTTAATACAGTACTTACACTGGCACTGTTACTATAGGCATCAGTTATTTTCTCATACTTGGTATAAATAACATGTAAACCTCTGTCCAACTTTCGCATCAGGTCTGGAATCTGAGTCAAATCACGGCTGCCATTTCGATTATGGTCCTGAATGAGTTGCTTGAAGGCCAGAAAATTCTTTGCCTCACTTTTCTGAAATTTGAGACAATGAGAAAACAATTCTGTCAAATATTTCTCTTTATGATAATAATTCAGTGTGGCAATACAGCAGTTGGATAATAACAATAAGGACAACAAAAATGTTACAGACTTCCATAAATGGGTGCTTGTGTAGATTAGAATGTTTGAAATTGTGTGACAAGTTCACCATGATGGAACTGATGACAAGAACCAGATAATTGACACTGGAACAAGACATGAGAAGAAAACACTGGGGCATACCTGTCAACTTGTAGAGTTTTTTTTTTAACACTTTCAGCTGTGTACAGCCATATAAGCCCTTTGGACAGTATTTTATCTAAAAAAATAAAGTGATTAAAATATTTGCTAAATTTTCATAGTTCGTGCTTTTTTCTTTTTTTAATCCTGGAATTTCTCAGCAAAATTTTAAAACAGAGAGTTCACCAAGGCGAGATCACAATAAACAGCCTATCAAATCCTTTTCATAACAAACTAGCATGTCTCACTTTCTTGTGTTATTGATAGCTGTGCAGGTTTTGCATCAGCAATAGCTCTTGATCGGCATTAAAAAAAACAAAAGGTCTAGGCCAACGCACCCTAATTTTCAGATCCGAAGACAGAATAATGAGCTGTTAATTTGTGTGTGTGTGTGTGCGCGGGGGTGGGTTTGAACTGAAAAACAGTGGGACATATTCTTCTATGCCATTCAAATAAGTCGCCTACATCATTAGGGTTAGGAGTCCTAACTTCTTTTTTGATCCATAATCGCCAACCGCCAAAGCAATCAGTGGCCATCATGCCTGGTGGCGTCTTGCTGGGCAGCAACAAATTGACTCCACTTTGCTCGGTCAGCGGCCATCCTTCGTACAGTGCCCCAACTCTGGTTCATTCTTTACATTTCGGCTTCCACAGTTCTCCGCCAAGTTGTTTTTGGTCGGCCTCTCTTTCGCTTTCCCTCAGGGGTCCACAGCATAGCTATTCTTGTGATGGTATCAGGGTCCCTTCTGAGGACGTGGCCAACCCAACTCCAACATCTGCCAGCTATGATCGTTTGCATGTCCTCCGGGTTACTCCAAATAAGTCGTTCTGGTTGCTGATGGTGTTTTGCCAAAAGATTCGGAGAATTTTCCTTAGGCAGATTGTGTGGAAGGAGGACAGTTTCGACATTTCCTTCTCTGTTACTCTCCAGCATTCCGCACCATAGAGAAGAACAGAAAGTACACAGCTCTCATACAGTCTTAATTTGGTGTTTGTGCTGTACTGGGAAGACTTCCAAATGTTGTTGAGAAAAGCAAAGTCTGTTCTCGCTTTATTCATTCTGTTGTTAATGTCCTTGCTTGTTCCATCATCAGGTGTTACTATGCATCCTAGGTAAGTAAATGTGTCTGTCTGCTCTAACTTCTGGTTCCTTACTGTTATTGGCTCAGGATTGTCCACATTTAGTGTCATGACCTCTGTCTTCTTCAGATTGATGTTCAGGCCAACCTGCTGACCATACTTAATCAGTCTTTCGGTATTTTCTTGAATGTGTTGATGTGAATGCGTGAGTAGTGCAATGTCATCTACATATTCCAGGTCTTCCAGTGCAGAAAACGTTGTCCATCTAATACCTCTTAGACTGCCCTCTGTTGTCTGGTGCATCACCCAATCAATGGCTGTCAAAAATAATGTTGTTGATAAGGGGCATCAATGTCGTACTCCTGTTTTCACTTTGAAAGTTACATTACTCAATCGAACACTGCATGTAAAGTTAGAATAGAGGCTTTTTATGATGGAAACAATGCGGGTGGGAATTCCATAAGCCCTCAGTATTTTCCATAGGCTGTCCCTGTGTATGCTGTCGAAAGCCTTTTCAAAATCAACAAAGTTAATGTATAGCTGTCTCTGCCATTCTGAGCACTGCTCTATAATGTTCCTGAGGGTAAATATATGATCTGCACATCTTCTGTTCTTTCTAAAGCCCGCTTGTTCTTTCCTCAGTTTATGGTCAACTGCTTTTGAAATTCTCTGGATGATTATCCTGACTAGTATTTTGCTGGGAACTGAGAGGAGGGTAATTCTTCTCCAGTTGTTGCAGTCTGCAAGGTCGCCCTTCTTGGGCAATTTGACAATTATTCCTTTACTCCACTCTGTTGGTGTTGTCTCAGTTTCCCAGACTTGTGCAAATAGTGGTTCTAATAGTTCTGCTGCTAGTTCAGGGTCTGTCTTGAATAGTTCAGCATTTAGATTGTCGTGACCAGGCGCTTTTCCATTTTTTAGCCCTTTGATAGCTGTGATGATTTCTTCTTTTTGTGGAATGTCTGTGTTTACGCCTAAGTCACTTTCAGCCTCAGGAACATTCAGCTGAGTCTCTGGTGGTTCCTTATTCAGTGTTTCTCTGAAGTGCTCTGCCCATCTTGTTTCCTGCTCCTGTGCTGTGGTGATGAGATTTCCTTGCTTGTCTCTTACTAACGTTATGTTGTTTGCACCTCGTTTTCCACTGATAGTTTTAGTTATTTTATAAACTGTGCTTTGTTCATTTCTCAGTGCTGCCTCTTTTGCCTGTCTTGCAAGGTCATCCAGAAATGTACTTTTGTTAGCACGGGTTTGACGTTTTACTTCCTTAGGGGAGCCGCGCTAGCGTAGTGGTTACAACACCGCTCTGGCGACCGGGTGATTCAGGATCAAACCCGGGCGACGGCATTTGAGGATTTTTCGTCGACCGGGAATTGGACTGGATTAACTCGAGACCTGGCGAGGACATTTGAAGGAGTGTTGTCGACCAGGGATTGGCGGCTCCTGAGCCGACCCAGCTGCAATGGGTACCTCCGAAATCGGAGAGTATTTGCCTGAATGGCGAGGGACACCTGTCTCTGTACAAGAAAAAAGGGATACTCACGTAAAATCAATGTCAGGTTAGACATTAGTAATAACCTGAGATTTCGCCTCGAGTATTAGCGGGCGTACGCAACAACAACAACAACAACAACAACTTCCTTAGGAGTCCTAACCCTTACCCCTATTTACTGCACCTTTAAATTCTTACTTTCTATTATAGTTAAAAGAAACACAAGATGTGACAAATCTATCTTCAGTTCTGAAGTTATTCATTTTCTAGTGCGTTTTTTCATCACTAGCAACGAGCACCTCCACGCAATAAATGTTGTGATAACATTGTAATGGGATATAACACAGATTTTAAAATTATCCCTCACATTTCAAATACAGATAAAGGACAGCATGAGACTTTAGTAGCATGTTTTATATCGCACTATTTCAAATGTTAATTCGTGTATGTCATTTTAAAACTGTGTATCGTATAATTTATTAATATATATTTTGCGTAAGGTTTTTTTTGGTGTTGTAAGGTTTTTATTGGTCTGGTTTATAGGTTTTCATCTCAAGAGGTTGACAGGTTGCTGGTGGGGTTTAGATAGGACACATATTGAGGAAACCTGTTGATAGTATTACATACAAGGCAGTCCTTATTCTTGAATCCCTAGGGTAAGAGACAGAGGTGGACCAAACAGCACATGGAGAAGAGAACTGGAGACAGAAATGAAAATGATGAGGAAAGAACTTGAGCTGATGGTAAATGACAGGAGGACTTGGCATGTGTTTGTTGAAGGCCTATGTCATGTGACAGGAGGACTTGGCATGTGTTTGTTGAAGGCCTATGTCATGTGACAGGAGGACTTGGCATGTGTTTGTTGAAGGCCTATGTCACGTGACAGGAGGACTTGGCATGTGTTTGTTGAAGGCCTATGTCACGTGACAGGAGGACTTGGCATGTGTTTGTTGAAGGCCTATGTCATGTGACAGGAGGACTTGGCATGTGTTTGTTGAAGGCCTATGTCACGTGACAGGAGGACTTGGCATGTGTTTGTTGAAGGCCTATGTCACATGACAGGAGGACTTGGCATGTGTTTGTTGAAGGCCTATGTCACGTGACAGGAGGACTTGGCATGTGTTTGTTGAAGGCCTATGATCTTGGGGAGCTAAAGGGGTTATCTCTCCCTCCAATACAGCAGTTCCAATAATTGATCTAAACATGCCTGAATGAATAGTGACTTTTCATCTGACTCATAAGTCTCTATATAAATGCCTAATAAAACTCAGTAAGTAAGACTAGAGCATCCAATTGACAGGTGCCGGGTTTGAAACACTGTACCGACACACTCAAGTCTACCCAGCTGTACATGGGTACCTGACTTTCTGTTAGAAAAGGAAAAAGCAGCGAGGAACGGAATTGGTCATACCACCTCTTGATGCTGGACCTAGTATGGCAAGTCTCTAACACTTTACTCCCCTACGGCAGTATTTGCTATGGGACAACCTTTATCTTTTAAGTAAGAATAACAAAACAGCACTAGTTTGAAAATTGGGTAGAATTTCTTGAAATCACCACTATCATTAAACTTTAGTTCCCCAAGGATCACAGGCCATCAACAAAGTTGTACCCCGAGGTCCTTCTGTCCGGTGTCATTTGCTCTAAGATATTTCCATGTCTTGTTTAACGATTTCAATTATGTCTCCTGTTCTCTTCTTCGTGCGTTTTTTTTTGGTGGTCTCCCTTTACCTGTTACCCTGGGGATTCCAGAACAAGGACTGCCTTGTAATGCTACTAACAAGTTTTCTTAACGTGTGCCCTATTCATTGCTATTGTCTTCTTCTCGTTTCCTCTTCCACAGGCACCTGTCTAGTACTAGTCATCTGTTCCATCCACGATGGTGACCTTGTCATGCTATTTCAATCCTTCTATTCTATGCAAGCACCCATTTAATGAAAGTCTGTGACTTCTTGGTTATTTTTGTTGTTCTCCATGTTTCAGAACCATACAATAGAACTGACACAATATTTCAGCTGAAGATTTTTGTGTTGATTTCTTTTGAGCTCCAGATATTTTTGAATGTAATGAAAGCTCCTTTTGCCTTTTGTATTATTATTTTGATATGACTATCTGTTCCCCCAACTTTATATTGCTGCCAAGATATTTGTATGATTCTATATGTTGTAGGGGTGTTTCTCAAATCAAATCTTGTAATTGTTTCCTGCATTTATTCTCATTATCTTTGTCTTTTCCCAATGCATTTTTTGATTCAGTTGCTGTGACCTCTCATCAAGTAATTTTTTTTCTGCCCTGCATCTGGTCATGTGACAGAAGAGGCAGGTCATCTTCAAAATATAGACCATTAATCTGTGTTGTCAGAGTCTACTGAATTCCACTTCTATTGGCTGATGTCGATGTTTCCATAACCCAATCTATAGCCAGTAAGAAGAGAAATGGTGACAAGAGGCATCCCTGCTGCACTTCAGTTCTTATCTCAAATGATTCTGTAGAAACCTCTTGAAAGCAGCACTTCTAATATTCTGTGCTGTAGAACTGACACATGTCTCTGATGTTTAACAACTTTGTTTATTTACTGTTTATGCCACGAAGCATCACAGATGGAACTAATTATTGGTTTTCATTCCAATGCATGCTGTATGACCTAGTCCCTACCCATATTCTGGGCTGTCTTCCATCTTTTAGTGTTATAAACTGTGCTGCTTGTCAATTGGGTGGGATTCATCCTAACTAAGCACTCGAACCCACAGCATTCTTTGTTTTTCAATATATTCCTTCACTCATGCTATTCAGGCATGGGCTGTTATCTTTACTTCTCTGTAGGTGCTTTTATGTTTTATCAGCCATTTTTCTCAGATATCTGATTTCACTGGTGGTGAACTTTTTTTTTCTTTTTTTTTTTGCTCTTTGATTACTGTCTAGACCCAGCAGTGAAAACATGATGTTGGTATAAATATTATTTTCCTCTGTGCTCCTTTCAGAGCATGCAGCCAACACTGCAGCTGGTCCCCTTGCTGGAAGCTTGCATCAAACAGTCACACGCTCTTTATTCATAATTTGTTTCCTTGTAAAGGTAAAGGGGGTAAAGGATTCCGTTACATGCCCATTGAGAATACGGTGTTAGGCCGGTATTTTCTTGACCCTCGGCACACTAGGGGTGATGTGGTCAGCATCACACACCCCGCCCTAACCTTCCCAGAGTTGCTCTGGCACACAATTCATGAGGCTGGGTCGACCCCGGAGCCGTTTGTGGTCTAAAAAATCCCACTTCAACTGGGGATTGAACCATGGACCACCAAGCTAGGAAGCCAGTGCGCTAACCACTGCACTACCGCAGATCCCTTGTTTCCTTGTAAGTCTACTGAATCCTTGAGTTGGCAGGTCACATCATTTCAGCTTCCTATGGAGCATTCTTCTTCTTCTTCTTGGATCCTTAGCCCCTGGCTGACAGAGCAGTCAGTGACCATCATGCCTAGTGGCATCTTGTAGTGCAGTAACAAACTGTCCCCACTTTGCTCGGTCGGTGGCCATTCTTCATGCAGTGCCCCAGCTCTGGTTCATGCTTTGCATCTTGGCTACAGTTCTTCACCAGGTTGTTATTGGT
Source organism: Oreohelix idahoensis (assembly GCA_024509875.1). Lineage (NCBI taxonomy): Eukaryota > Metazoa > Mollusca > Gastropoda > Stylommatophora > Oreohelicidae > Oreohelix > Oreohelix idahoensis. The sequence continues at coordinate 112,968 of JAMPIV010011072.1, forward strand.
CTGCCTCTTTTGCTGTCCTTCTGGGGTCCACAGCATAGCTGTTGTTGTGATGGTGTCAGGGTCTCTTCTGAGGACATGGCCAACCCAGTTCTAGCTTCTGCCTGCAATAATGGTGTGCATATCTTTAATCTTTTCATCGAGCATTGGCCTTTAACAAATTCATGTCAAGTCTTCATGTCCTGTACTATTTGTTCAAAGTCTTTCCATGCCTGCTTCAGCCCTTGAATGTCTGTCTTCTATTCCTCCCCCGTGTGTTTTTCTGTCTTGTTGTATTTCTCTTAATCTAGAGATTCCTGAATAAGAACTGCCTTGTAATGCTATCAACTTGTTTCCTCAATGTATGTCCTTACCAAAGCATGCAATTTTCCCTCACCTCTTATTCCAATGGTATCTAGCTGGTTCTTTCCATCAGTTTCATGCTTTAGCCTTCTATTCTGAGCAAGCACCCATATATGGTTGTCATTTTTTGTTGTTGTACATTTTTCAGGGGCATAAACTGGGCTACTTTGATATATGAGTTTAAGATTCTTATTTTTATGTTGGATTTCATTTCTTTCAGTTTCCACATACTTCCCAATGCAGTGAAAGCTTCTTTAGCTTTTTGTATTCTTATTTTGAAATCATTGTCCCTCCAACGTCAACACTGATGATAAGATATATGTGTATGTGAGTAGGGATTTTTCTCCCACTACAATCTGATTATGATCTGCTGCATTTGTTCTCATAATCATCTTTTCTCTGTGCATTTTCAGACCCAACTGCTGTGATCTCTCAAAAATATTTACATTAGTCTTGCACCTGGTTACAGGGTAGAACATCAAGACCATCACGAAAATCTAATTCGTCAAGCTGTGTTGTCAGAGTAAAATGAATTCTGTTTCTGCTGGTTGGTTTTGCTTTCATAATCCAATCAGTAGCCAGTAAGAAGAGAAATGATGCCAAGAGGCATACCTTCAGCATTAAAATGCCTTTTCTCAATGGTTCTGTAAGTTGTCCTTTATGAAGGTTTCTGTATTTCATGTATTTATATGTTGAAAATTATGGTACCTAGAATAGGACCACTGCAATTATATTTATATGTGTTCTTTATCAGGTTAACACATTAACTACCGAATTGGAAAACATGCTGTGGCGTAATTAAATTTTGTTCCCATTTCCACCATGCATGTGTATGCACAAATTAAGCTGTAGTTTTCGTAATTGCTTTCAGATTTTTATGAATTATATGTCATTTTAAAGATAAATGTACTTTTACAACAAGCTGAAAAACATTATGTTTACAGGTATGGTAAATATTAATAATAATATTGATTGAAAGACAAACAAAGTTTCAATTTTTTTTTTAAATTATCAACTTACCAACATGTTGCTTGTTTCTAAGGCAGCTAATGCCTTTCTGTATGTGATTATCGCATAGTATTTCCAATTACAAGAGTAACAAGCTCAAGGACAGACATACTGACTAATATTTACACTATCGGTAGCTTACATTATCACACCTACACCACTTCCATAAACAGTTTTACACGATTTGGTAACTAACCCAAAACGCTTAAAAATATGAACATATTATCAATTTTCCAGTGTTCTACAACAACCATGCTTTCGGAATTTGTTTTCCGGTGGAAACTTAAAATCTCGAACAATATCAGAAAGTGTTTCAGTACATTTTTCATTCGTTTTATTACTAAACATAGATCGACGCTCTGAGCGGCTTGCAGTCCAATTGATAGGATTTCATAAGCCGGTCCCACCGACTTGCGGTAGTTAATGTGTTAATGAATTAAAGAGGATTACAAAATACGCCCTGCCATCAATGGTACCTATACCTTGTAGCGGTATGGCAGCTTGTGTACCCTGACAATCCCCAGAGCTATGCCAGTGGGAGTTTTACTCCTGGTAGGTTCAACCAAGTTGGACTGGTCTGTGTGGGTAGGGGTCAGACAAAAGCTGGTACCCTGGTCCTCCAGGTTGGGGGTTTTAGCACAGGGCCGACACCCCTGTCTGTGTAAAAAATTGCACATGTTACGGAAACAGCAATAAATGAAAAAACTTTGATGCGGGATGGACATCCGGAGTCTCAGGTTCGTATGACTGACAGTGGTGAAAGCCGAAAGGAAGCCACTGGCATGAAAACGGATGCCCAGACCGCAAAACACGAAACCAGAATTGGTTTTTGGAATGTCAGAACTATGAATGAGGCAGGAAAGCTGAGACAGATCACAGCAGAGATGAGGAATTACAAACTACATATCCTGGGAATAAGCGAGAGCAGATGGACAGGGATGGGGAGAATAAAAACAGCTACAGGGGAAACAGTACTTTATTCTGGTAGAGAGGATGGTCAGCACAACGAAGGTGTAGCCATTATCTTTAAGAAAGGAATGGAAAGGTCTCTACTGGAATGGAAACCCATTAACAACAGACTAATAAGAGCAAGACTGAGAGGGAGATTCACCAACACCACAATTATACAATGCTATGCAACAACAAACGACAGCGATGAAGAGATCAAGGACGAGTTCTATCAACAGGTACAAAAGGAAATGGAAACTGTACCCAGGTACGATCTTATTATAGTAATGGGAGACCTAAATGCGAAAGTTGGAACATACAATAATTATAACGAAAGAGTAATGGGGAAATGCGGCAGTGGAACAGTAAATGAGAATGGGGACAAATTAATAAGCTTCTGCAGTATTAACAACCTGGTCATTGGAGGAACACTTTTTCCACACAAAGAAGTGCACAAGTTAACATGGGAATCACCAAACGGACGAGACAAAAACCAGATAGATCACATAATGATCAATGGCAGATGGAGACATGCACTACAAGACATGAAAGTAAGAAGAGGCGCAGATGTGGGAAGTGATCATCACCTAGTAGTAGCAAGACTGAAGGTGAAATTCAGAGCTGCTGGACCAGTTGCAGTCAAACAGAAAAGATATAACATCACGAAACTTAAGGACCCCCTCACCAGAAAAGCATTCGTGGTCGACGTAAAGAGACGATATCTGATTACCAAAAGCCAGGAAAGAACAGAGACTGACGATGTCGACCAGAAATTCAACACCATCTCAACAATATACAAAGAAAGCAGCAAGTCATGCTTGGGATTCCAGGAAAGAAAGAGCCAAGACTGGATAACACAAGAAACGCTAAACACCATAGCGAAGAGAAAGGAAATGAAAAGAAAGAAAATAGAAGCTAAGTCTCCCAGGTTAAAGGCAATATATAGTGAACAGTACAGTCAGCTGGACAAGGAAGTAAAACATCAAACCTGTGCTAACAAAAGGACATTTCTGGATGACCTTGCAAGACAGGCAGAAGAGGCAGCACTGAGAAATGAACAAAGCACAGTTTATAAAATAACTAAAGCTATCAGTGGAAAACGAGGTGCAAACAACATAACGTTAGTAAGAGACAAGCAAGGAAATCTCATCACCACAGCACAGGGGCAGGAAACAAGATGGGCAGAGCACTTCAGAGAAACACTGAATAAGGAACCACCAGAAACTCAGCTGAATGTTCCTGAGGCTGAAAGTGACTTAGACATAAATACAGACATTCCACGAAAAGAAGAAATCATCACAGCTATCAAAGGGCTAAAAAATGGAAAAGCGCCTGGTCACGACAATCTAAATGCTGAGCTATTCAAGACAGACCCTGAACTAGCAGCAGAACTATTAGAACCACTATTTGCACAAGTCTGGGAAACTGAGACAACACCAACAGAGTGGAGTAAAGGAATAATTGTCAAATTGCCCAAGAAGGGCGACCTTGCAGACTGCAACAACTGGAGAAGAATTACCCTCCTCTCAGTTCCCAGCAAAATACTAGTCAGGATAATCATCCAGAGAATTTCAAAAGCAGTTGACCATAAACTGAGGAAAGAACAAGCGGGCTTTAGAAAGAACAGAAGATGTGCAGATCATATATTTGCCCTCAGGAACATTATAGAGCAGTGCTCAGAATGGCAGAGACAGCTGTACATTAACTTTGTCGATTTTGAAAAGGCTTTTGACAGCATACACAGGGACAGCCTATGGAAAATTCTGAGGGCTTATGGAATTCCCAGCCGCATTGTTTCCATTATAAAAAGCCTCTATTCTAACTTTACGTGCAGTGTTGGATCGAGTAATGTAACTTTCGAAGTGAAAACAGGAGTACGACAGGGATGCCCCTATCAACAACATTATTTTTGACAGTCATAGATTGGGTGATGCGCCAGACAACAGAGGGCACTCCAAGAGGAATTAGATGGACAACGTTTTCTACACTGGAAGATTTGGAATATGCAGATGACATTGCACTACTCGCACATTCACATCAACAAAATCAAGACAAAACCGATAGACTGAATAAGTATGGCCAGCAGGTTGGCCTGAACATCAATTTGAAGAAGACAGAGGTCATGACACTAAATGTGGACAACCCTGAGCCAATAACAGTAAGGAACCAGAAGTTAGAACAGACAGACACATTTACTTACCTAGGAAGCATAGTAACACCTGACGGCGGAACAAGCAAGGACATTAACAACAGAATGAATAAAGCGAGAACAGCCTTTGCTGTTCTCAACAACATTTGGAAGTCTTCCCAGTACAGCACAAACACCAAATTAAGACTGTATGAGAGCTGTGTACTTTCTGTTCTTCTCTATGGTGCGGAATGTTGGAGAGTAACAGAGAAGGAAATGTCGAAACTGTCCTCCTTCCACACAATCTGCCTAAGGAAAATTCTCTGAATCTTTTGGCCAAACACCATCAGCAACCAAGAACTACTTATTCGGAGTAACCAGGAGGACATGCACACCATCATAGCTGGCAGACGCTGGAGTTGGGTTGGCCACGTCCTCAGAAGGGACCCTGATACCATCATAAGAACAGCTATGCTATGGACCCCCGAGGGAAAGCGAAAGAGAGGCCGACCAAAAACAACTTGGCGGAGAACTGTGGAAGCTGAGATGCAAAGAATGAACCACAGCTGGGGCACTGTACGAAGGATGGCCGCCGACTGAGCAAAGTGGAATCAATTTGTTGCTGCCCTACAAGACGCCACCAGGCGTGATGGCTGCTGACTGCTTTGACGGTTGGTGGTTATGGATCAAAGAAGAAGAAGACAAAATACGCCATTAGTTTCTACAGTGATTTTCTGTTTAAACCACTTAATGCCCTTTCAAAGACCACAAATCAAATGTAAAGCGGTGAGTTCAGTGCTGTCAAAGTATAAGTAGTGTGGATATCAGACCTGTACAGGATCTGTTTGGTTGTTTTTTGAAAACCTGCTTGTTCTTCTTGTCTGCCAACGAGCTCATTTTATCTCTCAGCAATGATCTCCAAGTCTTCCCATCTTGTGTGATCTATTCTTCCTTCCATGTCTTCTTTATTCTTTTTACATTCGTTTCCTATTCTCTCTTCCAAGTTTTTTTTTTGGGGGTAGGGGGGGGGGGGAGGGGGAGGGGGGGGGAGGGGGGTCTCCCTGCATTTAGTCTATCCTGGAATTTGAGAGGAATTCCTAAGACATTAATTTTATAGTCTGTCACTTTTACTGCTACATGTACTTTCTCTTGTTTATACAGTGTCCTAACATTCCAGGTGCCAATTCTGAAATCTCTGAGGTGTGATGCCGCACTGTAATTCTGTCTTTCAACCGGCCCGATTCTGTTGTCTATTTTGTATTTCCGGCCCGATTCTGTGGTTCTACTTTGAATTTTCACCATTTTATTTCTTCTCATTTGAATATATATCGTGTTTGGTAATTTTCGGTAGGGATTTAATGGGGTCGTTTTATGATGGTAGGTTTATTTTGCACTCGACCAGTTTTTCTTTCTTCTGATTTTCCGTTGTTTACGGAAATCGCTATTTTTCGGGCACGCCGGTATGACGCGTCAGAAACGCACGCGGTCGCGTTGTGTTCAAATCTGATTGGCGTAGCTCATAGTTATGTTTGTTTTTCTAAGCGTTTCCATTGGCCCGAGTGCGTAGATTAATGAACACGCGGGGGTGGCCCCGGTGTGTATATATAGCCAGTTAAACGGCGGGCAAGTCTCTCTGAAGTAATATTGCCGCCGGTCGACGTCGATTTATCGTTCTCCACTGTGGGAAAAACCAGCGATAAATTGGTATGTAGAGTTTTATTAATCGTTTTACTTATTAGTGGGTTTTTAAGATCTTCGCCCGTAAGTAAAAGTTCGTCGGCGACATTAACTTAAAGTTTTAAACGCCAGCGCCATCCATTACTTTCTTTGTAGAACGATGTAAATGTAAAAAGTGTGTATAATTCTTTCTGGGATTTTGGCAGTAGATAGGAGTGTGTGAAGTTGTGAGAAACACGTGTGCCCATATTTGTAGAATGTTATGTAAAACCACCAGTTATTTCTGTGTATTTACTAATGTAATTTTATGGGGAAATCCCTGGTGTGTTCGTTAATTTTACTGAGCCTTAAATGTGAGAAATATTGTCGGAGGGTTCAGATTTACGTTGTTAGTGAATTATACTGCTTAGGGGAGGAAACTATTCCTTTAGCGAGATTTAATTTAATTTTGGAGCAAGCCGGGAAACCTCAATGGGTAATGTTAAAAAGGGAGACCCCGGAATTTCGGACAAAAGAAGTTCCCGAGTTGAAAATGTTGACACGTGGGTAGCCATGTGTGACGGCCAAGTGGCCCGCCAGACAGGTTTTGTTTATTTGGCTGGCGGATTTTAGTTGAGAGAGAGAGAGAGGAGGAGGGAGATTAAGTGCCACGTGGGTAGAAATATTTTATGTATTGTTATGCAGAACGAGAGAGAGAGAGAGAGAGAGAGAGAGAGAAGGAGGGAGATTAAGTGCCACGTGGGTAATATTATTTTTTTTGTATTGTTGTACATGACGAGTGGAGTATTGAGTAAGAGGAGTTAGGTTAGAGATGCGTTATGTTAGAGTGGTGTACATTAGACGCATTTCCTTTTAATTTCAGCGGGTGACGGCAGAATAGTGGGGGAGCGTAAATTTGCCCATGTGCAAAATTACCCACGGCAACAAGACATATCTTTGTCATGGAATATTCTAATCCACATATATAAATTATTAGGTAAATATGAAGCCTAACAAATAAAATTAATAAAGAAAAGAGCAATGGAAAAATAACAGTGCTGTCACAAAGAATGTACTCGAAATCCCCCTTGTTTTCTGCTACGTCTGCAAATTGTAATGCTTTCACGTTGATATAAAAGCTTACTGTATTATTACCCGCTTTCTTCAATGAAACGTGTGCTGTATTTCTTGGAAAAGCATTGAGAGGCCCTGCGTAATGACCTAAATTAATCCTAACATTAATTATATTACGTTACCAAAACGAACGAACAGATGGACAAAAGGATAAAGAGAGAGGGGAGGGCTGAAAATCAGGAACGCATGCAACACGCGTCGCGCGATACACAAATGCTGCCATCACGCGTGTAAGTCTACATGCACTAATTTTTTTTTCAGACGGACAGTGATAAAATACACTACCCTTTCCCAGAGTTAGGTTTATAAATCATAAAAAAACGCTTATTAGGAAAGACAACATTAGATGGGTTTACGGGTGAAAACATAACAGTACCCAGACAGCACATCTTCGAAACAGGAGGTAGAAGAAATTGCATATTTTGAACGCAGCCACGTAGCTCCTTTAAATTAGTATTTTTGGGTTCCTTAGGGCTTGCTGACAAAGAATATGTAAAACGTTACGCAAATAGTCCAGGAATTAATAAATTATACCCAAAATAAAATATTGGGGGTGCCTGACAGCATAAAATCATTTCTGCTCATAAGATTTTTTTTTAACGTGTTTGAAAAAAAAATTTACGTTACAGAAATAGCCTACCATGTAAACTCCAAATTGATTGGAGCGCAACAAATGAAAGCCTAACCACGATTGGTCGGGCTATAAATACTATCTTGGTTGTTAGGGGAGACGGGGAAGGGTAACATTTTTTTCAAACACTTGTCGAAACGGGGCTCATTGGTCAGACTCGCTGATATACACACTTGGAAGCGTTAGTTCGAAACCACTTGTTTAAATAAGCTTGATAAAGCATCAGTGCGTTGAAGCCAGCTTATATTTTGCTAAATAAAAGCCTGGAAGATAAGCAGATGGGAATTTGTGCCAGTTTGTGCCAGAATTCATTGCTAATCAACGTATCTGTGTTTATTCGTATGAATTGTGGTAAGCTTGAACCATTCAATATCTTTTAATGAAAATTGAATGTGAATTGTTGATTTATGCCTGTATATATATATGTGTAGTTCAGTGGCCAACGTGAGGTAAAGCCTGTAATGCTCCAGCCTGAACAGAGGGTGTCGGAGAGAAGTAAAACGGCATGGAATGGCCAAACAGTACACTGACACCTGGATGATTGAATAGAAAGAAATAATGCTGGAATTGCAGAGGCGTAGTAACCATTAAGAAGGGTAATACTGGAATAAAGTATTTCAAATGAAGCTGACAGTTGGCCTAATGCTCTGAACTCAATGTTTGTGCTGTGTTGTGATCAGTGTAACAAGAGAGTTTAAGTTAGTTATGAAGTAGAAGGTACATCCTTCTTGATTTCAGGGACCGTGGTCTTGATGGTAGTGAGCAGCACCTGGTCAGAGCTTTGCTGAATCCAGAGTCGGACAGCATACTCCTTGGTCTTTTTAGCTATCAGTGAGGTGTCTCCTGAGCCCAGAGGAGAATTCGAGCAGAGGAGTCCTTTCCTGCCGCCATCACGCCAGATAAGCGAATTGGCCAGCTGAGCTCAACATTATGTCCCCTCATCTTGAAATAACTTTGTAAAAATTAACATTAAGAGGGGAAATTAATTGTCTTAATATCAGGAACTGAGAACATCTCCAATACTAATTTCCTTAAGACAAACTATTGAAGTCATGATGACAACTACCAACAGAGCTTGAACAAAACCAAACCAGTATTACCTCATACTACTATTACACAACTGACACACATAGGATATTTGTAATAATATATGTCACTACCAGATTCATATTAAATACATTCTGTACATAACTTGTAATTAAAATTGATTGTGATTCCTGGTTCCTTTGTATTTGAATCAGGACACATACACATTTATGACAGTAATGAATACATATTGTTAATTGAAAAGTTACGAGTGACTTCTTTAAGATATTCTCATAGAGTGTTATATGTATGTGAGTGTCACAGTGTTGTTAAGAGTAGTGGATTAAATTAAATTGTTTATCTGTCTGTTGTTGTGACTTACACTTCACCATACTCATACCCTAGACACATAACGTAGCATCACACTATTCCAGAATAATTCTGACTGAGATATATAGATATGTGGTAGCAAGTAAGGTTATCTATAATACACTACTCTTAATAGATATAGATACCTTCACAGCTGATCTCAGTCAGTACACTAAGTTCCCTATAAGTATTTATAACATCCCACTTCACCACATATATTGGGGTCTCGCTCTTGGGATTTTGAATCTTTAACTATTAAAAATATTGGGGGGTAATTCACTTCAGGGAATATAAGAATTAAAAGGTATCCTTGGGTGGAATTAAATAAGGTTGAGCTCACGGTGCCTGTGTTGTCCATTAGAGATTGAATTGTTGGTTAGACATTATATAAAGTTACCTGATAGACAATGGCGGACCTGGCCAAATTTCGATCTGCTGCGGTTCAGACTGCAAAAGAGTTAGGATTAGATGGGCAAGTTATGGTTGCCTATGTTACTACGGAATGTGACAAATTTATTGAACGCGAAGAAAGAAGGTTTGAAGCCGAAAGAAAGTTAGAGGCTGACAGGGAAATTAAGAAGTTACAATTTGAAGCTGAGGCTGAGACTAAGAGGTTGCAGATTGAGGCTGAGGCTAAGAAATTGGAGGCAGAAAGAGAAGACAGAAGATTGGCTGCAGAAAGGGAAGACAAAAGATTAGCTGCAGAAAGGGAAGAGAAGAAATTAGCTGCAGAAGAGAGGAAATTAGCTGCAGAAAGGGAAGCAGAAGATAAAAGATTACAAAGGGAACATGAGTTACGACTAAGGGAGTTTGAGTTTCAAGGCCATGCTCCTGAAAATGGTGCCAGTCCCTTTGCCTCTGATGCTACGGTTACTCAGGGAGCCTCAACCTCAGCTATGAATTTTCATTTAGATCATTTTGTTGAGAAAGACGATGATATAGAGAGCTACCTAAATAGGTACGAACTATTAGCTACCACGTATGGGTTAGAGAGAGAAAGGTGGAGCTTAAAGTTATCTCAGGGACTTCGTGGGGCAGCTTATGAAGTTTTTGCAAAAATGAGCAGAGGTGATCAGGAAAATTATGACATGCTAAAGCAGGCTCTTTTGTTAAGGTATGAAAAGAATGCAGAATTTTATAGAAAAAAATTTAGGAATGCTAAACTACTGTCAGGTGAAACATATCACCAGTTCTCTGCACGAATAGAGACATACTTGGAGAAATGGACTTCTCTGGGGAAAACCCAAGATCTTAAGGAAATGGTCCTTATAGAGCAACTAAGAGAGTCCATGGCTCCAGACCTGAGAAAGTTTCTCATGGAACAAGGTGCAGAGAGGCTGGGTGAGTTGCTAAATGTTGCTGAAAGGTATCAAGCAGCTCAAGCAGAGGTAACAGGTAATAAAAAGAAACAAGTGGATAACTTTAGGGCACCACAGCACTTTAATAAATTTGATCCTAAGGATCAAAATAAAGGTAAGCACCAATTTGATAGGCCACGGTATGAAAATAAAAATAAATTCCCACAATTCGATGAAAGGAAATATAATGAAAGAAAATCTTTCAACCAAGGAAAAAGGTGGTGTAAGAATTGTCAGATGGACAATCATGACACTGACCGTTGCAGAAGGAAACCTGTGTATATGGCAACCCTTCAGGTCAGGTCGACCTCAAGACAGGAGGAGGATATTATGTTAGATACCACTCCAGAAGAGATGAGGAAGGCACAGGCTGGGGATAAAACACTCAAGCCTTGTTTCAGAAAATTGTCAACTTGTCATACAACTCCAGGCAAGGGAGATTTTTACATGAAAAACAAGTTGATGTATAGGAAGACTGGAGCTAGATCCCATGGTCACGGACAGCTGGTTCTTCCAAAAAGATACAGGACAGAATTAATAAGGAGCCTACATGTGAAACCAGATGGGGACCATGAGAAGATAGGTACCATCATTCAAAAGGTGGCTCACAATTATTATTGGCCCAAAGCAAGATGGGACATTGAAAATTTTGTAGAAAGGTGTAGCATAGCACATGAGGGAACACCCACAAGTGGGAACATGGATCAGGACCTGGACACGCCACGGGGCAAAATTAGGCCTGATAATAAAAGGAAAAATAGATTTGATAAAGTGGACCAAATGGAATGGGAAGCCCCTTTTCACGGACAAGCTTCACTTAACTGTTTTACAATGGCCACTATGCGGAGAGTGCAAAGAGATGTCTTACCCCAGGATAAGCCGACAATCCCTCAATCGGACTTAAACAAACTGGAGGAAGAGGATGTAGAGAGGAAATCTCTCATCAAGAATTTTAAGAGGGGAGAAAGCCCCAAGAAAAAAAATTGGTAGCGGTCGTTTTGTGAATGATAATTCTGGGAGGAAAAAATCATCACTATAAAGCTTCGAGTGGAAGAGACCATACCGGTGCATGGACAAATAGGTCCACACAATTAAAGGTCCATATGTAGCTATGTTAAGAACGTGGACTGATGAAAAGGCAGAGGAAAACATTACATCTTCATACCAATATGTGAATGAGCTGACCACTCGGTTAAAAACTGGCTGGAAACTTGCCAATGAAAATTTGAAACAAGCCAGGAAGAAACATGCTGCCTATTATAACAGGAAGGCGAAAGACAGAAATTTGGCTGTGGGAGAGAAAGTACTGCTTCTTTTGCCTGGGAGTCAGAATAAGTTACAAATTGGATGGCAGGGTCCATATACAGTTCTAGAGAAGGTGTCTAGAACAAATTATAAGATAGATAAGAAGGGGAAAGAAAAAATCTATCATGTGAATCTCCTTAAGAAATATTTGGAAAGAGAACATCAGGAAGAGACACACTTGTTGACCTTGTCCATCGCCATGGAGATGAAAAAGGAACCACTTTCATCATTTGAATATCCATTACACCCCTGTGAGACAGCAGCACAGGTGAAAATCACTACACATTTAACGAAAACTCAGAAAGAGAGAGTGCAACAGGTTCTAAATAATCATGCAGAGGTGTTAACAGACCGACCAGGGGTGAGTATTCGTATAGTTCCGGTGGTGGGGTACCTCCTTACGG
>JAMPIV010011073.1:0-175000 GCA_024509875.1 Oreohelix idahoensis
TATGATGGAATTTTTTTGATGTAAATAAATCACTTGTTTTGATGGAACACTTCTCAAGTTGGGTTAACTCTCTAAAGGGTTGTTGAGTGCTTGAGTAAACAAGATAACAGACATAAGGGGATAACTGCTATACGAAATTTGTCACTTAAGTAACATCATAAGAAGGGATGGAACGAGTTCAGGTTGGAAATTTTGAGAGAATATCATCCAGGAATTAATAACTCTGGCGGTGAGGGCCAGTACTAAGATATACTCTTACTTGGAAGATAGGTCAATGGATCAAATTGACAAATAGAAGGTAGACAACTAGGCCTGCCCCAGTCACCTAGTTTACTATAATAAGAAGAGATAACACTGTCACATAGTAGATTAATTGGTATCGTGACCAGTCCCAAGATATATAAAGGGACCACTGGGACACATAGTAGATTAATTGGTGCCGCAACCAGTCCTAGGACATATACAGGGCACAAGATTACATAATATCACTAATGGACACTGTCACATAGTAAATTATTTGGCGCCGTGACCAACCCTTCTTAAAGTGACATGGCTACATCACAAGGAGAGATGGAGTATCAACACCAACAAAACTACAACAACTCACGACGGAATGGTTATAACAAACACTGGGACACTTTGAACAAGAGAGCACAGAGAATAACATTAAGAAATTTTATCAATGAAATTAAAACCAGACAGTTATGGGAGTTTAAAAACATAACATCAAACAACGGTCAAGTTGGCCTCCTCACAACAGAAGATGGATGGAGAGCACACATCGGGCAAATCAAATCAGGGAAGAAACATCACAGAATACCAACAAGAACAAATACAAAGATATTAACAGAAATGACAACAAGTCCACAAGCAGTCCAGAAAAGACAAGTTACAAATGTCGCAGTACAAACAGATGACTTACCTGATTTATACAGTACTGAAATGGTTGATAAGTTAGAGAAGCTGACATCTGAAGAAAGAGATATGAAGAGCGACAGTGACATCATGAAGTCAAGTACAATCTTGTCGATGCTATGGAGTCAAGCACAGATGAAAGATAAACGGTGCAGAAAAGTCCAAACAATTGCTAATATTTCAGAAGTAGAGACTGTTGATGAGATGCTGAACAATCTGGTATCAAAAGGAATAGGTGTTCTAGAAGACATAAAGACATTACTTCTTCAGATGGGAAAGTCAAGTCAAAGTAACAAGAATATAATTGATAACGTACAACAAAGTAACATTCAAGATAAATTACAAGATGAGAAACAAGAAACTGTCAAATGCAAAGATCCAGAAAGAATTGACCTGAATGTGCAAAATCATGTACCGGTTCCAGAGTTGAGAGAAGCTCCTTTAGCTAGTGGATATTCAAGAGATGATAGCCTTAGTCCACAAAAGAATCAAGAACAGCTGAAGCAAGTTACAGGATCAGCACAGGGGGAGAGTAAACACAAACAAAAGAGAATAAAAGCAAGTTCAGCAAAAAAGGACGTTGACTTAACGCGACGATTCAGAAAGTGGGAAAACAGTGGGAAAGATCTGCTCTGTCAAGATTAGAGTCCAAATGAGGCACTTGAAGTAGATAGACCCTCCCATCTTCAATCAGTTACAGATCATACAAAGTCATTAACACGTCTTCAGTTCAAGACCTGAAAATATCATCTGTTCCCATAATCTGTGAACAAGAGTTAATCTGACAGCAATGAAAAGAAGATACTATGAGGGATCCAGTCCTCACACAGTAGTTACTAGAAAGAATAATACGGTTATTACTGTAAATTTCCGATCAACTGCAGATTGTAAGACGCCTGACTCGCCGCGGAAGACAAGATGAACTCAGCAGAAGTGGAGAAGTATTGGAACTACACTTTGCGCTGGATTTACAGAGGAAGTTTGAAGAGCTAAGAATGGACAATAAAGATAGTAGAGATGCAGATCGACTCAGTACCATCTATCAAGAAATTCAGGAGATACAAGAGATGAAGGTAGAGAGGAAGAAAACCGTTAATAAAGTCAGAATAGTTGTCGGGGAGCTCAAGATACAGATAAACAGATAACGTTAGAGGCGCTTCAAAGAAGAGAGGCCATGATGAAGAAGTTAATATTGAGATATTTTGGTGAAGCCGTAGAGGAATACAGCTTCTGATCGATATGATACAAGAGGGTTTAAAGATAGAAGAGATACAGATCGATGAGGATTTCCGAGGAAAGATCCGAGACAGCTTCTAGAGATAAACATGAATTAGACATGGTCATAACGAAAATGTTAGGATCGAGGGAGAGAAATCTAGTAGTAGAGAGGAGGAGAGAAATAAGTTATATAATTAGAGGTCGCGGTAGCGACATAAAACCTGAGAGGAACTCAGGGAGTGTGAGAAGTTGAAGATAGAGACAAACCGAAGCAAACGATTCATGAGTAAGTGAGATAAGGAGATTGGGAGATAGTAGCAGGAAGCTATGAGAGTACAGGCATAGCATATATAATATAAACAATATGGCGGCGGCAACTTAGTCTTGAGAAGCCTAAGTATAATTGGTCTATACCGCACATACGAGAGAACTGAGTACACCTGACTAATAGGTTACTAGCAGCAGAGGAGAAGAGTAATGGAGATGTAAGACGTACAATTGAGGCCGCGGAGTACGGCGAAAACTTTATGGAAAAGCCGTGGTGACGACGGCAGAAATACTAGAGGCTTAGATTTTTTTTTTTTTTTTGCTTGATGAAGCTGCAGCAGAAGACAACAATGATGGAACAAAATGAAGTGACAACTACAATTACCAGCCACAAGAGAACACCAGCCTAGATGATCATCGCCCTACAGCTCCGCCAGCCTTATGCAGTAGCAGACCAATACGAAAAGTCACGTTGAGTTATTATGATTCCACAGAGACATTAAGTACTTCACGTGAAGAAAACGACATGGATGTTGAGCAGAACATTAGCCTACAACAACGTAACACTTCAGGTCAACTCCAAGATGCTGTACATCGTTTAGTTCGCTGCAGAGAAGACTCAGAAGATGAAGATGACATTCCACCAGCAGAATTGAGAGAAAGACTAATATACAGAGACAATCGCCTACATGGGAGAGATAGTAATACGCCACTGTCGACACAGGACGAAGAACCTCATGCGTCCATAACAAGTCAAACATACTATGGTAGTCAGGGACTACAACCGTCAACTTCCAGTCAACACCAGTCTACACATTCTACTTGGGATAGCGAAGATGACAGACCTTTGAAATCAGCAACGAGAAACATAGCCCCCCATGGTAGCAAACTTACAGAAGAACATGGTAGTCAGGGACTACAACCGTCAACATCCAGTCAACACCAGTCTACACATTCTACTTGGGATAGCGAAGATGACAGACCTTTGAAATCAGCAACGAGAAACATAGCCCCCTATGGTAGCAAACTTACAGAACATGGTAGTCAGGGACTACAACCGTCAACTTCCAGTCAACACCAGTCTACACATTCTACTTGGGATAGCGAAGATGACAGACCTTTGAAATCAGCAACGAGAAACATAGCCCCCTATGGTAGCAAACTTACAGAAGAACATGGTAGTCAGGGACTACAACCGTCAACTTCCAGTCAACACCAGTCTACACATTCTACTTGGGATAGTGAAGATGACAGACCTTTGAAATCAGCAACGAGAAACATAGCCCCCCATGGTAGCAACCTTACAGAAGAACATGGTAGTCAGGGACTACAACCGTCAACTTCCAGTCAACACCAGCCTACACATTCTAGCTGGGATAGTGAAGATGACAGACCTTTGAAATCAGCAACGAGAAACATAGCCCCCCATGGTAGCAACCTTACAGAAGAACATGGTAGTCAGGGACTACAACCGTCAACCTCCAGTCGACACCAGCCTACATACTCTAGCTCGGATAGTGATGACGAACAGTCTTTACAAGTGACGAAAAGTAACATTACTCACCATACCCAGAGCCCTACAGCGAAGCACATAAAAAGCAACAAGAATGTCATTAATACGCCTTCAGCACAGGTGGAATCTGAACTAGATGTAACAGAACAAGAAGACAGCGACATAGAGTGTATAGATGATACAACCACCACCGAAATACGCATAGCTACCAAACGCCCTTACCAACCTTCGTCACTAGACTCACCACCAAGAGCGAAAGTGCTACGATTACCGCAAGAACATCTACGAACAAGATTCAAAAGAATCCATCGCCCCCCACCTCCTGTAGAGCGACTATAAACTCAACGTCGCAATCCATATCAACGTCGTCACAGTATGACAGTCGCCTCTCCAGCAGGGAGATTACACTGTTGGAACTCGCAAAACAAATCTCCAACTTAGTGTAGTCGTCGTAAAGCATTCCCCAGCTATGTAGTGCTTAATTCGGTACTCTAACCAACATAGTACCTAAAGTTACGTTAATTAGTTAAATCACACTGTGTTTAGCTTAATTTGATATTCTTATACTGGAGCACGCTTAGACACTTACAGTACTCACTAACTTCTTTAAAGAGAGAGTCGAGTTGACAAACTAGATTACACATAGTCTTAGGAGTGTGATACACCAGATTGAACACATAGCCTTAAGATGTGACAAGGTAGATCAAACACATAGTCTTAAGATTGTGACAAAGTAGAGTGAATACATAGAAGTTCATCATTGTGACACAGTAGAGTACACACATATAATCTTATGAAAGTGACAAACTAGAATAACTACATATAGGTTTAAGAAACTTAACAGTGTCCTTCCCAAGGTACAAGATGCAGCATACCTGATGATCAACACTGACATTGGTTAAAATATGTACAGTACATTAAATGCATGTTGATCATTAAATTTTCCTATTTCAGGTATAAAGGTATTTAGGACCAGAGAAAGAAAAAAAAATACAAAGAGAATAGAGAAAAGAAAAGAAGGGAAGTGATCCAGACTCAGTCAAGAGAGTTTTACACATGAACATAGGCAAATATTGCACTGAGGATGAACGTCCCCACTTTTTACTGCACTGGTTATACAGAGACAACGAGAAAAAAAAACACAACTTAGTTGCAGTATTGGTATTATGGGTACTGCTTACTTGAGAGATGATGGTAATGACAGTTATAGGGTCATGACTTAAGGTTAGATATATATTACCCCCTACTACATATTAAGGTTAGACAGAGTTAGGATATTTTGTTAATCCAAGACCCGGGACGTACTACATAGTGACATGTATCTTTCACTATCGCCCCAATACATATATATAGTGCATGTATATATAGGTTTAGACAGAGTTAAGGACTTGACTGATGCATCCAAGACTAGAATCAGTCGGGCACATCAACTCTGACATAGTGACATCTTTCACTATCACATCTACTGATGCACCACTAACTAGTTATTTCTGCTTATCTGGCTAGTATAATGGAAGAATCACATTAACAGCAGATATTTCAAGACATATAAAGGTACTGACAAACCTCTGTGTCCAGAGGCAGTGACCATGTCGAAAAATAAGAACATGTATATATATATAGATAATAAGTGCAGAGCCATAATTTATTTTTGTTGAGTATTGATGGTATGCCTCAAGCTAAGGTTCAGCAATGAGGTAGCGTTACATTTTGCTTCAAAATATTTTTTTGGGAGAATTTTTTTTTTAACATGTAGACTTTGAATAGGTATACAGGCACGGTAATGATGGTATGTTAAGAATAGGATGGGATTGCTAGATGATGGAACACAAATGTCTCCCTATGGGATACATTTGTATGGCCCCGGGTTGTATGTCACCGTTCACTTTGCTAGGAGCATTATAAAATGCTCAAGCAGGAATTATAAGCGGTGATTTGGTTTTGGTTAAGAGGGAAGGTATGAAAAAATGGTTTAAGAAATAAGAATAGATTTGAATAAAGACTATTTGTCTTGCTAAAAGGGAAATAAGATGAGTGAAATCATGCTTTGATCAAAGGGAGAAGACTCTAATGATTAAAGTCAGGGGAGGAAAGTGCTTAATTACACTTAAGTAGATTTGGTGAGTTGGTAATTATGGTTTAGAAAATGTACATATAAGAATTGTATAGCAAGCTTTAGAGAAGACAATACAAGCTTAAGTCAAATATGCAAAGGGAGACAACGGGTAATTACCTCCCTTATATGATTAAGTGAGTTGAGAGGAAAAAAATATGCACGTGAAAAGTTTACCAGGACAACGGATGACACTTCACTGAGTTGTTTACACAGCGGATAAGCGTGAACATATTTCAGCTGAGCGAAGAATAGGAGGAACCAATGAATTTACAGTAAACAAGGACAGATGGGCTAATAATGATTTTTTAGAGGAGAACTCATTTAGACGCGCTGTCGAGCGGTCGCACTTTTTGAGGAGCAGTCCTAGTTAAGGACGTAGAGTGGCAGGAATGTCTATTCTGCCAGGCTCAAGTTTAATTTCTGTGGGAAACAGAATGAATACTTCTGAAGAATCCTATAGACCTAGTTAGAGTAGTAGAATCTGTTCACAGGAGAAAGACAGAACTGTGTTTAAATCATAGGTCTAGAGATAAGAGGTGATAGTAAGAAATATGAGTGTTGTGAGGATTCTGTGCAACCAGAGTAAGTAGGTCCTTTGACTCATAACTTTTGATAGACATTAAATAGAATTATTTCAGAAGTTGAAATGAGGTATTGCAAGGCTAATGACGCCTACAACTAAGTGAGCGCAGAATATTGATGAGAAACGAAGCTGAAGTTACAAAATTGACTATGAGGTGCATAAATTGAGACTAAGTAGGCAGCTGAGAAGATTTTGCAGAAGAACAGGGACTTAATAGCCGTGCTGGGCTATTGTACAATGAACTTTGCAACATCGACTGCTACAAGTAAGATGAGTAAGCAATTGAAGGCTGATTGTATTTAAAGGATGAAACATGCGCTCTCTAGCAGGTGTAAGTATGAGGATGCCGCAACAGGTGTACCCAATGTATTGATTTGCATAGATGAATTTTTTAGATGATGGTATTTGATTAAATTGAGTCAAAATTGACAAGATTGGTAGATGAAGGAAAACAACTCAGGAAAGAGTTGATGGAAGGCTTGGGAGAAGCCAGAAATAAATAGAAAGGCCTTAAGGGAAGAAGATAGGTATAAACCATAACTGAATAGGTTCTCAGGCAGAGAGCTATAAATAGATATGTAGATATGTGAATGTGCCCAGAAGGGAATGGGACATACAAGAGGCAGTTAGGAAATGTTTGTACCTGGAATTTGTACCACATGCCTCCTGTTATGATGGAATTTATTTGATGTAAATAAATCACTTGTTTTTGATGGAACACTTCTCAAGTTGGGTTAACTCTCTAAAGGGTTGTTGAGTGCATGAGTAAACAAGATAACAGACATAAGGGGATAACTGCTATACGAAATCTGTCACTTAAGTAACATCATAAGAAGGGATGGAACGAGTTTAGGTTGGAAATTTTGAGAGAATATCATCCAGGAATTAATAACTCTGGCGGTGAGGGCCAGTACTAAGATATACTCTTACTTGGAAGATAAGTCAATGGATCAAATTGACAAATAGAAGGTAGACAACTAGGCCTGCCCCAGTCACCTAGTTTACTATAATAAGAAGAGATAACACTGTCACTGTCACATATAGATATAAAGGGACCACTGTGACACATAGTAGATTAATTGGTGCTGCAACCAGTCCTAGGACATTACAACTGTGACATATCTTTAATTTGGCGCCGTGACCAACCCTTCTTAAAGTGACATGGCTACATCACAAGGAGAGATGGAGTATCAACACCAACAAAACTACAACAACTCACGACGGAATGGTTATAACAAACACTGGGACACTTTGAACAAGAGAGCACAGAGAATAACATTAAGAAATTTTATCAATGAAATTAAAACCAGACAGTTATGGGAGTTTAAAAACATAACATCAAACAACGGTCAAGTTGGCCTCCTCACAACAGAAGATGGATGGAGAGCACACATCGGGCAAATCAAATCAGGGAAGAAACATCACAGAATACCAACAAGAACAAATACAAAGATATTAACAGAAATGACAACAAGTCCACAAGCAGTCCAGAAAAGACAAGTTACAAATGTCGCAGTACAAACAGATGACTTACCTGATTTATACAGTACTGAAATGGTTGATAAGTTAGAGAAGCTGACATCTGAAGAAAGAGATATGAAGAGCGACAGTGACATCATGAAGTCAAGTACAATCTTGTCGATGCTATGGAGTCAAGCACAGATTAAGAAAGATAAACGGTGCAGAAAAGTCCAAACAATTGCTAATATTTCAGAAGTAGAGACTGTTGATGAGATGCTGAACAATCTGGTATCAAAAGGAATAGGTGTTCTAGAAGACATAAAGACATTACTTCTTCAGATGGGAAAGTCAAGTCAAAGTAACAAGAATATAATTGATAACGTACAACAAAGTAACATTCAAGATAAATTACAAGATGAGAAACAAGAAACTGTCAAATGCAAAGATCCAGAAAGAATTGACCTGAATGTGCAAAATCATGTACCGGTTCCAGAGTTGAGAGAAGCTCCTTTAGCTAGTGGATATTCAAGAGATGATAGCCTTAGTCCACAAAAGAATCAAGAACAGTTGAAGCAACTTACAGCATCAGCACAGGGGGAGAGTAAACACAAACAAAAGAAAAAGAAGAAAAAAGGACGAAAGACTCCGCCGATTCAGAAAGTAAAACCATGCACATCTGCTAATGTCAATTCAGAGTACTTAAATGAGGCAGTCGAAGTAGATGGAAAACCCTCCCTTCTTCAATCAGTTGCAGATCATAAAAGCTCATTAGACACGTCTTCAGTTCAAGACCTGAAAATACATCTGTTCCCATATCTGTCCACACAAGAAAATTATCTGAAGCTAATCAATGAATCAAGAAGTTAATTATGTTAATCCAGCCCTTCAAGCGTTACGAGAAAGAATAATCAGTGATTATTACTGTAAATTTCCGAATCAACTGCCAGATGCTGTAAGACGCCTGACTCACCGCGGAGAGAACTCAGCAGAAGTAGAAGACATAATACACTTTGCGCAGATTTGTGGAGAGAGTTTGAAGAACTAAGCGCTGGACAATAAAGATCAGGGATAGCAAATACAGATCGACGGGAGTATCATCTAAGAGAAATTCAGGAGATACAAGAGACAAGGTAGAGAGGAAGAAAACCGTTAATAAAGTCAGAATAGTGGAGGGGACTCAAGATACAGATAAACAGATAACGTTAGAGGCGCTTCAAAGAAGAGAGGCCATAGATAAGATTTTTAAGTTAATATGAGATTGAAGAAATTTTGGTGAAGCCGTAGAGAATACAGCTTCTGATCGATATGATCAAGAAGAGGAGTATGAAAGTTAGAAGGATAGTATCAGATCGAGAGATTTCCGATCTAAGAGCCGAGAAGCTTATAGAAACATAGTCAAACAGAGAAAAACTAAGGATCGAGGGAGACACCGATCTAGTAGTAGAGAGGAGGAGAGAAAAAAGAGTTATATAATTAGAGGTCGCGGTAGCGACATAAAACCTGAGAGGAACTCAGGGAGTGTGAGAAGTTGAAGATAGAGACAAACCGAAGCAAACGATTCATGAGTAAGTGAGATAAGGAGATTGGGAGATAGTAGCAGGAAGCTATGAGAGTACAGGCATAGCATATATAATATAAACAATATGGCGGCGGCAACTTAGTCTTGAGAAGCCTAAGTATAATTGGTCTATACCGCACATACGAGAGGACTGAGTACACCTGACTAATAGGTTACTGCAGTAGAGGAGAAGAGAATGGAATGGAGATGTAAGACGTACAATTGAGGCCGCGGTGGTACGGCGGAAAACTTTTGGGAAAAGCCGTGGTGATAACGGCAGAAATACTAGAGGCTTAGATTTTTTTTTTTTTTCTTGATGAAGCTGCAGCAGAAGACAACAATGATGGAACAAAATGAAGTGACAACTACAATTACCAGCCACAAGAGAACACCAGCCTAGATGATCATCGCCCTACAGCTCCGCCAGCCTTATGCAGTAGCAGACCAATACGAAAAGTCACGTTGAGTTATTATGATTCCACAGAGACATTAAGTACTTCACGTGAAGAAAACGACATGGATGTTGAGCAGAACATTAGCCTACAACAACGTAACACTTCAGGTCAACTCCAAGATGCTGTACATCGTTTAGTTCGCTGCAGAGAAGACTCAGAAGATGAAGATGACATTCCACCAGCAGAATTGAGAGAAAGACTAATATACAGAGACAATCGCCTACATGGGAGAGATAGTATACGCCACTGTCGACACAGGACGAAGAACCTCATGCGTCCATAACAAGTCAAACATACTATGGTAGTCAGGGACTACAACCGTCAACTTCCAGTCAACACCAGTCTACACATTCTACTTGGGATACAAATCAGCAACGAGAAACATAGCCCCCTATGGTAGCAAACTTACAGAAGAACATGGTAGTCAGGGACTACAACCGTCAACTTCCAGTCAACACCAGTCTACACATTCTACTTGGGATAGCGAAGATGACAGACCTTTGAAATCAGCAACGAGAAACATAGCCCCCCTATGGTAGCAAACTTACAGAAGAACATGGTAGTCAGGGACTACAACCGTCAACTTCCAGTCAACACCAGTCTACACATTCTACTTGGGATAGCGAAGATGACAGACCTTTGAAATCAGCAACGAGAAACATAGCCCCCTATGGTAGCAAACTTACAGAAGAACATGGTAGTCAGGGACTACAACCGTCAACTTCCAGTCAACACCAGTCTACACATTCTACTTGGGATAGTGAAGATGACAGACCTTTGAAATCAGCAACGAGAAACATAGCCCCCTATGGTAGCAACCTTACAGAAGAACATGGTAGTCAGGGACTACAACCGTCAACTTCCAGTCAACACCAGCCTACACCGACTACTTGGGATAGCGAAGATGACAGACCTTTGAAATCAGCAACGAGAAACATAGCCCCCCATGGTAGCAACCTTACAGAAGAACATGGTAGTCAGGGACTACAACCGTCAACCTCCAGTCGACACCAGCCTACATACTCTAGCTCGGATAGTGATGACGAACAGTCTTTACAAGTGACGAAAAGTAACATTACTCACCATACCCAGAGCCCTACAGCGAAGCACATAAAAAGCAACAAGAATGTCATTAATACGCCTTCAGCACAGGTGGAATCTGAACTAGATGTAACAGAACAAGAAGACAGCGACATAGAGTGTATAGATGATACAACCACCACCGAAATACGCATAGCTACCAAACTCCCTTACCAACCTTCGTCACTAGATTCACCACCAAGAGCGAAAGTGCTACGATTACCGCAAGAACATCTACGAACAAGATTCAAAAGAAATCATCGCCAAGTACATAAACCTTCACTAGGTTTCCAACAAAATATAAATATTCGTTCGCCCCCCACCTCCTGTAGAGCGACTATAAACTCAACGTCGCAATCCATATCAACGTCGTCACAGTATGACAGTCGCCTCTCCAGCAGGGAGATTACACTGTTGGAACTCGCAAAACAAATCTCCAACTTAGTGTAGTCGTCGTAAAGCATTCCCCAGCTATAGTGCTTAATTCGGTACTCTAACCAACATAGTACCTAAAGTTACGTTAATTAGTTAAATCACACTGTGTTTAGCTTAATTTGATATTCTTATACTGGAGCACGCTTAGACACTTACAGTACTCACTAACTTCTTTAAAGAGAGAGTCGAGTTGACAAACTAGATTACACATAGTCTTAGGAGTGTGATACACCAGATTGAACACATAGCCTTAAGATGTGACAAGGTAGATCAAACACATAGTCTTAAGATTGTGACAAAGTAGAGTGAATACATAGAAGTTCATCATTGTGACACAGTAGAGTACACACATATAATCTTATGAAAGTGACAAACTAGAATAACTACATATAGGTTTAAGAAACTTAACAGTGTCCTTCCCAAGGTACAAGATGCAGCATACCTGATGATCAACACTGACATTGGTTAAAATATGTACAGTACATTAAATGCATGTTGATCATTAAATTTTCCTATTTCAGGTATAAAGGTATTTAGGACCAGAGAAAGAAAAAAAAATACAAAGAGAACAGAGAAAAGAAAAGAAGGGAAGTGATCCACACTCAGTCAAGTGGAGTTTTACACATGAACATAGGCAAATATTGCACTGAGGATGAACGTCCCCACTTTTTACTGCACTGGTTGTACAGAGAGAACAGATAAAAGGAAAAAAAACTTGGTTGCAGTATTGGTATTATGGGTACTGCTTACTTGAGAGATGATGGTAATGACAGTTATAGGGTCATGACTATATTACCTCTACATCTTAAGGTTAGATATTTTGTTAACCCCGACGTACTACTGTATATATATATATATATATAGGTTTAGACAGAGTTAAGGACTTGACTGATGCATCCAAGACTAGAATCAGTACATATAGGGACACATCAACTCTGACAAGACTAGTCGGGCACATCTTTCACTATCACATTAGGACATCTACTGATGCACCACTAACTAGTTATTTCTGCTTATCTGGCTAGTATAATGGAAGAATCACATTAACAGCAGATATTTCAAGACATATAAAGGTACTGACAAACCTCTGTGTCCAGAGGCAGTGACCATGTCGAAAAATAAGAACATGTATGTATATATAGATAATAAGTGCAGAGCCATAATTTATTTTTGTTGAGTATTGATGGTATGCCTCAAGCTAAGGTTCAGCAATGAGGTAGCGTTACATTTGGCTTCAAAATATTTTTTTGGGAGAATTTTTTTTTAACATGTAGACTTTGAATAGGTATACAGGCACGGTAATGATGGTATGTTAAGAATAGGATGGGATTGCTAGATGATGGAACACAAATGTCTCCCTATGGGATACATTTGTATGGCCCCGGGTTGTATGTCACCGTTCGCTTTGCTAGGAGCATTATAAAATGCTCAAGCAGGAATTATAAGCGGTGATTTGGTTTTGGTTAAGAGGGAAGGTATGAAAAAATGGTTTAAGAAATAAGAATAGATTTGAATAAAGACTATTTGTCTTGCTAAAAGGGAAATAAGATGAGTGAAATCATGCTTTGATCAAAGGGAGAAGACTCTAATGATTAAAGTCAGGGGAGGAAAGTGCTTAATTACACTTAAGTAGATTTGGTGAGTTGGTAATTATGGTTTAGAAAATGTACATATAAGAATTGTATAGCAAGCTTTAGAGAAGACAATACAAGCTTAAGTCAAATATGCAAAGGGAGACAACGGGTAATTACCTCCCTTATATGATTAAGTGAGTTGAGAGGAAAAAAATATGCACGTGAAAAGTTTACCAGGACAACGGATGACACTTCACTGAGTTGTTTACACAGCGGATAAGCGTGAACATATTTCAGCTGAGCGAAGAATAGGAGGAACCAATGAATTTACAGTAAACAAGGACAGATGAGCTGATAATGATTTTATAGAGGAGAACGCATTTAGACGCGCTGTCGAGCGGTCGCATTTTTGGAGGAGCGGTCCTAGTTAAGGACGTAGAGTGGCAGGAATGTCTATTCTGCCAGGCTCAAGTTTAATTTCTGTGGGAAACAGAATGAATACTTCTGAAGAATCCTATAGACCTAGTTAGAGTAGTAGAATCTGTTCACAGGAGAAAGACAGAACTGTGTTTAAATCATAGGTCTAGAGATAAGAGGTGATAGTAAGAAATATGAGTGTTGTGAGGATTCTGTGCAACCAGAGTAAGTAGGTCCTTTGACTCATAACTTTTGATAGACATTAAATAGAATTATTTCAGAAGTTGAAATGAGGTATTGCAAGGCTAATGACGCCTACAACTAAGTGAGCGCAGAATATTGATGAGAAACGAAGCTGAAGTTACAAAATTGACTATGAGGTGCATAAATTGAGACTAAGTAGGCAGCTGAGAAGATTTTGCAGAAGAACAGGGACTTAATAGCCGTGCTGGGCTATTGTACAATGAACTTTGCAACATCGACTGCTACAAGTAAGATGAGTAAGCAATTGAAGGCTGATTGTATTTAAAGGATGAAACATGCGCTCTCTAGCAGGTGTAAGTATGAGGATGCCGCAACAGGTGTACCCAATGTATTGATTTGCATAGATGAATTTTTTAGATGATGGTATTTGATTAAATTGAGTCAAAATTGACAAGATTGGTAGATGAAGGAAAACAACTCAGGAAAGAGTTGATGGAAGGCTTGGGAGAAGCCAGAAATAAATAGAAAGGCCTTAAGGGAAGAAGATAGGTATAAACCATAACTGAATAGGTTCTCAGGCAGAGAGCTATAAATAGATATGTAGATATGTGAATGTGCCCAGAAGGGAATGGGACATACAAGAGGCAGTTAGGAAATGTTTGTACCTGGAATTTGTACCACATGCCTCCTGTTATGATGGAATTTATTTGATGTAAATAAATCACTTGTTTTGATGGAACACTTCTCAAGTTGGGTTAACTCTCTAAAGGGTTGTTGAGTGCATGAGTAAACAAGATAACAGACATAAGGGGATAACTGCTATACGAAATCTGTCACTTAAGTAACATCATAAGAAGGGATGGAACGAGTTTAGGTTGGAAATTTTGAGAGAATATCATCCAGGAATTAATAACTCTGGCGGTGAGGGCCAGTACTAAGATATACTCTTACTTGGAAGATAAGTCAATGGATAAAATTGACAAATAGAAGGTAGACAACTAGGCCTGCCCCAGTCACCTAGTTTACTATAATAACAAGAGATAGCACTGTCACATATTAGATGAACTGGCACTGTGACATATCTCTAATTGATGTCGTGACCAGTCCTCACTTCATAAACTAACACGGTGACAATATCTCTAATTGGCGCCGTGACCAACCCTTCTTAAAGTGACATGGCTACATCACAAGGAAATATGGAGTATCAACACCAACAAAACTACAACAACTCACGACGGAATGGTTATAACAAACACTGGGACACTTTGAACAAGAGAGCACAGAGAATAACATTAAGAAATTTTATCAATGAAATTAAAACCAGACAGTTATGGGAGTTTAAAAACATAACATCAAACAACGGTCAAGTTGGCCTCCTCACAACAGAAGATGGATGGAGAGCACACATCGGGCAAATCAAATCAGGGAAGAAACATCACAGAATACCAACAAGAACAAATACAAAGATATTAACAGAAATGACAACAAGTCCACAAGCAGTCCAGAAAAGACAAGTTACTAGAATGCAACCTCAAACACAGAATGTCGCAGTACAAACAGATGACTTACCTGATTTATACAGTACTGAAATGGTTGATAAGTTAGAGAAGCTGACATCTGAAGAAAGAGATATGAAGAGCGACAGTGACATCATGAAGTCAAGTACAATCTTGTCGATGCTATGGAGTCAAGCACAGATTAAGAAAGATAAACGGTGCAGAAAAGTCCAAACAATTGCTAATATTTCAGAAGTAGAGACTGTTGATGAGATGCTGAACAATCTGGTATCAAAAGGAATAGGTGTTCTAGAAGACATAAAGACATTACTTCTTCAGATGGGAAAGTCAAGTCAAAGTAACAAGAATATAATTGATAACGTACAACAAAGTAACATTCAAGATAAATTACAAGATGAGAAACAAGAAACTGTCAAATGCAAAGATCCAGAAAGAATTGACCTGAATGTGCAAAATCATGTACCGGTTCCAGAGTTGAGAGAAGCTCCTTTAGCTAGTGGATATTCAAGAGATGATAGCCTTAGTCCACAAAAGAATCAAGAACAGTTGAAGCAACTTACAGCATCAGCACAGGGGGAGAGTAAACACAAACAAAAGAAAAAGAAGAAAAAAGGACGAAAGACTCCGCCGATTCAGAAAGTAAAACCATGCACATCTGCTAATGTCAATTCAGAGTACTTAAATGAGGCAGTCGAAGTAGATGGAAAACCCTCCCTTCTTCAATCAGTTGCAGATCATAAAAGCTCATTAGACACGTCTTCAGTTCAAGACCTGAAAATATTATCTGTTCCCATATCTGCCACACAAGAATTATCTGAAGCATCAATGAATCAAGAAGATAATTATGTTAATCCAGCCCTTCAAGCGTTACGAGAAAGAATAATCAGTGATTATTACTGTAAATTTCCGAATCAACTGCCAGATGCTGTAAGACGCCTGACTCACCGCGGAGAGAACTCAGCAGAAGTAGAAGACATAACTACACTTTGCGCAGATTTACAGAGGAAGTTTGAAGAGCTAAGAATGGACAATAAAGATAGTAGAAATGCAGATCGACGGGAGTACCGATCTAAGAGAAATTCAGGAGATACAAGAGACAAGGTAGAGAGGAAGAAAACCGTTAATAAAGTCAGAATAGTGGAGGGGACTCAAGATACAGATAAACAGATAACGTTAGAGGCGCTTCAAAGAAGAGAGGCCATGATGAAGAAGTTAATATTGAGATATTTTGGTGAAGCCGTAGAGGAATACAGCTTCTGATCGATATGATACAAGAGGAGTATAAAGATAGAAGATATACAGATCGAGAGGATTTCCGATCTAAGAGCCGAGAAGCTTATAGAAACATTAGTAGAAACAGAGAAACTACTAAGGATCGAGGGAGACACCGATCTAGTAGTAGAGAGGAGGAGAGAAATAGGAGTATAATTAGAGGTCGCGGTAGCGACATAAAACCTGAGAGGAACTCAGGGAGTGTGAGAAGTTGAAGATAGAGACAAACCGAAGCAAACGATTCATGAGTAAGTGAGATAAGGAGATTGGGAGATAGTAGCAGGAAGCTATGAGAGTACAGGTATAGCATATATAATATAAACAATATGGCGGCAACTTAGTCTTGAGAAGCCTAAGTATAATTGGTCTATACCGCACATAAGATAGAACTGAGTACACCTGACTAATAGGTTACTGCAGTAGAGGAGAAGAGTAATGGAGATGTAAGACGTACAATTGAGGCCGCGGTGGTACGGCGGAAAACTTTTGGGAAAAGCCGTGGTGATAACGGCAGAAATACTAGAGACTTAGATTTTTTTTCTTGATGAAGCTGCAGCAGAAGACAGCAATGATGGAACAAAATGAAGTGACAACTACAGTTACCAGCCACAAGAGAACACCAGCCTAGATGATCATCGCCCTACAGCTCCGCCAGCCTTATGCAGTAGCAGACCAATACGAAAAGTCACGTTGAGTTATTATGATTCCACAGAGACATTAAGTACTTCACGTGAAGAAAACGACATGGATGTTGAGCAGAACATTAGCCTACAACAACGTAACACTTCAGGTCAACTCCAAGATGCTGTACATCGTTTAGTTCGCTGCAGAGAAGACTCAGAAGATGAAGATGACATTCCACCAGCAGAATTGAGAGAAAGACTAATATACAGAGACAATCGCCTACATGGGAGAGATAGTAATACGCCACTGTCGACACAGGACGAAGAACCTCATGCGTCCATAACAAGTCAAACATACTATGGTAGTCAGGGACTACAACCGTCAACTTCCAGTCAACACCAGTCTACACATTCTACTTGGGATAGCGAAGATGACAGACCTTTGAAATCAGCAACGAGAAACATAGCCCCCTATGGTAGCAAACTTACAGAAGAACATGGTAGTCAGGGACTACAACCGTCAACTTCCAGTCAACACCAGTCTACACATTCTACTTGGGATAGCGAAGATGACAGACCTTTGAAATCAGCAACGAGAAACATAGCCCCCTATGGTAGCAAACTTACAGAAGAACATGGTAGTCAGGGACTACAACCGTCAACTTCCAGTCAACACCAGTCTACACATTCTACTTGGGATAGCGAAGATGACAGACCTTTGAAATCAGCAACGAGAAACATAGCCCCCTATGGTAGCAAACTTACAGAAGAACATGGTAGTCAGGGACTACAACCGTCAACTTCCAGTCAACACCAGTCTACACATTCTACTTGGGATAGCGAAGATGACAGACCTTTGAAATCAGCAACGAGAAACATAGCCCCCTATGGTAGCAACCTTACAGAAGAACATGGTAGTCAGGGACTACAACCGTCAACTTCCAGTCAACACCAGTCTACACATTCTACTTGGGATAGCGAAGATGACAGACCTTTGAAATCAGCAACGAGAAACATAGCCCCCCATGGTAGCAACCTTACAGAAGAACATGGTAGTCAGGGACTACAACCGTCAACCTCCAGTCGACACCAGCCTACATACTCTAGCTCGGATAGTGATGACGAACAGTCTTTACAAGTGACGAAAAGTAACATTACTCACCATACCCAGAGCCCTACAGCGAAGCACATAAAAAGCAACAAGAATGACATTAATACGCCTTCAGCACAGGTGGAATCTGAACTAGATGTAACAGAACAAGAAGACAGCGACATAGAGTGTATAGATGATACAACCACCACCGAAATACGCATAGCTACCAAACGCCCTTACCAACCTTCGTCACTAGACTCACCACCAAGAGCGAAAGTGCTACGATTACCGCAAGAACATCTACGAACAAGATTCAAAAGAAATCATCGCCAAGTACATAAACCTTCACTAGGTTTCCAACAAAATATAAATATTCGTTCGCCCCCCACCTCCTGTAGAGCGACTATAAACTCAACGTCGCAATCCATATCAACGTCGTCACAGTATGACAGTCGCCTCTCCAGCAGGGAGATTACACTGTTGGAACTCGCAAAACAAATCTCCAACTTAGTGTAGTCGTCGTAAAGCATTCCCCAGCTATAGTGCTTAATTCGGTACTCTAACCAACATAGTACCTAAAGTTACGTTAATTAGTTAAATCACACTGTGTTTAGCTTAATTTGATATTCTTATACTGGAGCACGCTTAGACACTTACAGTACTCACTAACTTCTTTAAAGAGAGAGTCGAGTTGACAAACTAGATTACACATAGTCTTAGGAGTGTGATACACCAGATTGAACACATAGCCTTAAGATGTGACAAGGTAGATCAAACACATAGTCTTAAGATTGTGACAAAGTAGAGTGAATACATAGAAGTTCATCATTGTGACACAGTAGAGTACACACATATAATCTTATGAAAGTGACAAACTAGAATAACTACATATAGGTTTAAGAAACTTAACAGTGTCCTTCCCAAGGTACAAGATGCAGCATACCTGATGATCAACACTGACATTGGTTAAAATATGTACAGTACATTAAATGCATGTTGATCATTAAATTTTCCTATTTCAGGTATAAAGGTATTTAGGACCAGGGAAAAAAAAAAGAGAACAGAGAAAAAAAAAGAAAAGAAGGGAAGTGATCCAGACTCAGTCAAGCGGAGTTTTACACATGAACATAGGCAAATATTGCACTGAGGATGAACGTCCCCACTTTTTTTTACTGCACTGGTTGTACAGAGATAACAGAAAAAAAAACAACTTGGTTGCAGTATTGGTATTATGGGTACTGCTTACTTGAGAGATGATGGTAATGACAGTTATAGGGTCATGACTATATTACCTCTACATCTTAAGGTTAGATATTTTGTTAACCCCGACGTACTACTGTATATATATATATATATATATAGGTTTAGACAGAGTTAAGGACTTGACTGATGCATCCAAGACTAGAATCAGTCGGGCACATCAACTCTGACATAGTGACATCTTTCACTATCACATTAGGACATCTACTGATGCACCACTAACTAGTTATTTCTGCCTATCTGTCTAGTATAATGGAAGAATCACATTAACAGCAGATATTTCAAGACATATAAAGGTACTGACAAACCTCTGTGTCCAGAGGCAGTGACCATGTCGAAAAATAAGAACATATATATATATATATAGATAATAAGTGCAGAGCCATGATTTATTTTTGTTGAGTATTGATGGTATGCCTCAAGCTAAGGTTCAGCAATGAGGTAGCGTTACATTTTGCTTCAAAATATTTTTTTGGGAGAATTTTTTTTTTAACATGTAGACTTTGAATAGGTATACAGGCACGGTAATGATGGTATGTTAAGAATAGGATGGGATTGCTAGATGATGGAACACAAATGTCTCCCTATGGGATACATTTGTATGGCCCCGGGTTGTATGTCACCGTTCGCTTTGCTAGGAGCATTATAAAATGCTCAAGCAGGAATTATAAGCGGTGATTTGGTTTTGGTTAAGAGGGAAGGTATGAAAAAATGGTTTAAGAAATAAGAATAGATTTGAATAAAGACTATTTGTCTTGCTAAAAGGGAAATAAGATGAGTGAAATCATGCTTTGATCAAAGGGAGAAGACTCTAATGATTAAAGTCAGGGGAGGAAAGTGCTTAATTACACTTAAGTAGATTTGGTGAGTTGGTAATTATGGTTTAGAAAATGTACATATAAGAATTGTATAGCAAGCTTTAGAGAAGACAATACAAGCTTAAGTCAAATATGCAAAGGGAGACAACGGGTAATTACCTCCCTTATATGATTAAGTGAGTTGAGAGGAAAAAAATATGCACGTGAAAAGTTTACCAGGACAACGGATGACACTTCACTGAGTTGTTTACACAGCGGATAAGCGTGAACATATTTCAGCTGAGCGAAGAATAAGAGGAACCAATGAATTTACCGTAAACAAGGACAGATGAGCTGATAATGATTTTATAGAGGAGAACGTACTTAGACGCGCTGTCGAGCGGTCGCATTTTTGGAGGAGCAGTCCTAGTTAAGGACGTAGAGTGGCAGGAATGTCTATTCTGCCAGGCTCAAGTTTAATTTCTGTGGGAAACAGAATGAATACTTCTGAAGAATCCTATAGACCTAGTTAGAGTAGTAGAATCTGTTCACAGGAGAAAGACAGAACTGTGTTTAAAAAAATAGGTCTAGAGATAAGAGGTGATAGTAAGAAATATGAGTGTTGTGAGGATTCTGTGCAACCAGAGTAAGTAGGTCCTTTGACTCATAACTTTTGATAGACATTAAATAGAATTATTTCAGAAGTTGAAATGAGGTATTGCAAGGCTAATGACGCCTACAACTAAGTGAGCGCAGAATATTGATGAGAAACGAAGCTGAAGTTACAAAATTGACTATGAGGTGCATAAATTGAGACTAAGTAGGCAGCTGAGATGATTTTGCAGAAGAACAGGGACTTAATAGCCGTGCTGGGCTATTGTACAATGAACTTTGCAACATCGACTGCTACAAGTAAGATGAGTAAGCAATTGAAGGCTGATTGTATTTAAAGGATGAAACATGCGCTCTCTAGCAGGTGTAAGTATGAGGATGCCGCAACAGGTGTACCCAATGTATTGATTTGCATAGATGAATTTTTAGATGATGGTATTTGATTAAATTGAGTCAAAATTGACAAGATTGGTAGATGAAGGAAAACAACTCAGGAAAGAGTTGATGGAAGGCTTGGGAGAAGCCAGAAATAAATAGAAAGGCCTTAAGGGAAGAAGATAGGTATAAACCATAACTGAATAGGTTCTCAGGCAGAGAGCTATAAATAGATATGTAGATATGTGAATGTGCCCAGAAGGGAATGGGACATACAAGAGGCAGTTAGGAAATGTTTGTACCTGGAATTTGTACCACATGCCTCCTGTTATGATGGAATTTATTTGATGTAAATAAATCACTTGTTTTGATGGAACACTTCTCAAGTTGGGTTAACTCTCTAAAGGGTTGTTGAGTGCATGAGTAAACAAGATAACAGACATAAGGGGATAACTGCTATACGAAATCTGTCACTTAAGTAACATCATAAGAAGGGATGGAACGAGTTTAGGTTGGAAATTTTGAGAGAATATCATCCAGGAATTAATAACTCTGGCGGTGAGGGCCAGTACTAAGATATACTCTTACTTGGAAGATAAGTCAATGGATCAAATTGACAAATAGAAGGTAGACAACTAGGCCTGCCCCAGTCACCTAGTTTACTATAATAAGAAGAGATAGCACTGTCACATATTAGATTAATTGGTATCGTGACCAGTCCCAAGATATATAAAGGGACCACTGGACATATCATAGTAATTAATGTGCCGTGACCAGTCCTAGGACATATACAGGGCACAAAACTAACACTAATGGACAATATAACTCTAATTGGCGCCGTGACCAACCCTTCTTAAAGTGACATGGCTACATCACAAGGAGAGATGGAGTATCAACACCAACAAAACTACAACAACTCACGACGGAATGGTTATAACAAACACTGGGACACTTTGAACAAGAGAGCACAGAGAATAACATTAAGAAATTTTATCAATGAAATTAAAACCAGACAGTTATGGGAGTTTAAAAACATAACATCAAACAACGGTCAAGTTGGCCTCCTCACAACAGAAGATGGATGGAGAGCACACATCGGGCAAATCAAATCAGGGAAGAAACATCACAGAATACCAACAAGAACAAATACAAAGATATTAACAGAAATGACAACAAGTCCACAAGCAGTCCAGAAAAGACAAGTTAAGTTCAAACAAATGTCGCAGTACAAACAGATGACTTACCTGATTTATACAGTACTGAAATGGTTGATAAGTTAGAGAAGCTGACATCTG
This sequence comes from Oreohelix idahoensis, assembly GCA_024509875.1. Taxonomy (NCBI): domain Eukaryota; kingdom Metazoa; phylum Mollusca; class Gastropoda; order Stylommatophora; family Oreohelicidae; genus Oreohelix; species Oreohelix idahoensis. The sequence continues at coordinate 22,641 of JAMPIV010011073.1, forward strand.
AAGAAAGAGATATGAAGAGCGACAGTGACATCATGAAGTCAAGTACAATCTTGTCGATGCTATGGAGTCAAGCACAGATTAAGAAAGATAAACGGTGCAGAAAAGTCCAAACAATTGCTAATATTTCAGAAGTAGAGACTGTTGATGAGATGCTGAACAATCTGGTATCAAAAGGAATAGGTGTTCTAGAAGACATAAAGACATTACTTCTTCAGATGGGAAAGTCAAGTCAAAGTAACAAGAATATAATTGATAACGTACAACAAAGTAACATTCAAGATAAATTACAAGATGAGAAACAAGAAACTGTCAAATGCAAAGATCCAGAAAGAATTGACCTGAATGTGCAAAATCATGTACCGGTTCCAGAGTTGAGCGAAGTTTCCTTAGATAGTGGATATTCAAGAGATGATAGCCTTAGTCCACAAAAGAATCAAGAACAGTTGAAGCAACTTACAGCATCAGCACAGGGGGAGAGTAAACACAAACAAAAGAAAAAGAAGAAAAAAGGACGAAAGACTCCGCCGATTCAGAAAGTAAAACCATGCACATCTGCTAATGTCAATTCAGAGTACTTAAATGAGGCACTTGAAGTAGATGGAAAACCCTCCCTTCTTCAATCAGTTGCAGATCATAAAAGCTCATTAGACACGTCTTCAGTTCAAGACCTGAAAATATCATCTGTTCCCATATCTGCCACACAAGAATCATCTGAAGCATCAATGAATCAAGAAGATAATTATGTTAATCCAGCCCTTCAAGCGTTACGAGAAAGAATAATCAGTGATTATTACTGTAAATTTCCGAATCAACTGCCAGATGCTGTAAGACGCCTGACTCGCCGCGGAGAGAACTCAGCAGAAGTAGAAGACATAACTACACTTTGCGCAGATTTACAGAGGAAGTTTGAAGAGCTAAGAATGGACAATAAAGATAGTAGAGATACAGATCGACGGGAGTACCAATCTAAAAGAAATTCAGGAGATACAAGAGATAAGGTAGAGAGGAAGAAAACCGTTAATAAAGTCAGAATAGTAGAGGGGACTCAAGATACAGATAAACAGATAACGTTAGAGGCGCTTCAAAGAAGAGAGGCCATGATGAAGAAGTTAATATTGAGATATTTTGGTGAAGCCGTAGAGGAATACAGCTTCTGATCGATATGATACAAGAGGAGTATAAAGATAGAACAGATACAGATCGAGAGGATTTCCGATCTAAGAGCCGAGATAGGCTGAGACATAGAAACAGTAGTACAAACAGAGAAACTACTAAGGATCGAGGGAGATACCGATCTAGTAGTAGAGAGGAGGAGAGAGATAGGAGTATAATTAGAGGTCGAGGTATCGACATAAAACCTGAGAGGAACTCAGGGAGTGTGAGAAGTTGAAGATAGAGACAAACCGAAGCAAACGATTCATGAGTAAGTGAGATAAGGAGATTGGGAGATAGTAGCAGGAAGCTATGAGAGTACAGGCATAGCATATATAATATAAACAATATGGCGGCGGCAACTTAGTCTTGAGAAGCCTAAGTATAATTGGTCTATACCGCACATACGAGAGGACTGAGTACACCTGACTAATAGGTTACTGCAGTAGAGGAGAAGAGTAATGGAGATGTAAGACGTACAATTGAGGCCGCGGTGGTACGGCGGAAAACTTTTGGGAAAAGCCGTGGTGATAACGGCAGAAATACTAGAGGCTTAGATTTTTTTTTTTTTCTTGATGAAGCTGCAGCAGAAGACAGCAATGATGGAACAAAATGAAGTGACAACTACAATTACCAGCCACAAGAGAACACCAGCCTAGATGATCATCGCCCTACAGCTCCGCCAGCCTTATGCAGTAGCAGACCAATACGAAAAGTCACGTTGAGTTATTATGATTCCACAGAGACATTAAGTACTTCACGTGAAGAAAACGACATGGATGTTGAGCAGAACATTAGCCTACAACAACGTAACACTTCAGGTCAACTCCAAGATGCTGTACATCGTTTAGTTCGCTGCAGAGAAGACTCAGAAGATGAAGATGACATTCCACCAGCAGAATTGAGAGAAAGACTAATATACAGAGACAATCGCCTACATGGGAGAGATAGTAATACGCCACTGTCGACACAGGACGAAGAACCTCATGCGTCCATAACAAGTCAAACATACTATGGTAGTCAGGGACTACAACCGTCAACTTCCAGTCAACACCAGTCTACACATTCTACTTGGGATAGCGAAGATGACAGACCTTTGAAATCAGCAACGAGAAACATAGCCCCCTATGGTCTTACAGAAGAACATGGTAGTCAGGGACTACAACCGAACTTCCAGTCAACACCAGTCTACACATTCTACTTGGGATAGCGAAGATGACAGACCTTTGAAATCAGCAACGAGAAACATAGCCCCCTATGGTAGCAAACTTACAGAAGAACATGGTAGTCAGGGACTACAACCGTCAACTTCCAGTCAACACCAGTCTACACATTCTACTTGGGATAGCGAAGATGACAGACCTTTGAAATCAGCAAGCAACGAGAAACATAGCCCCCTATGGTAGCAAACTTACAGAAGAACATGGTAGTCAGGGACTACAACCGTCAACTTCCAGTCAACACCAGTCTACACATTCTACTTGGGATAGCGAAGATGACAGACCTTTGAAATCAGCAACGAGAAACATAGCCCCCCTATGGTAGCAACCTTACAGAAGAACATGGTAGTCAGGGACTACAACCGTCAACTTCCAGTCAACACCAGTCTACACATTCTACTTGGGATAGCGAAGATGACAGACCTTTGAAATCAGCAACGAGAAACATAGCCCCCCATGGTAGCAACCTTACAGAAGAACATGGTAGTCAGGGACTACAACCGTCAACCTCCAGTCGACACCAGCCTACATACTCTAGCTCGGATAGTGATGACGAACAGTCTTTACAAGTGACGAAAAGTAACATTACTCACCATACCCAGAGCCCTACAGCGAAGCACATAAAAAGCAACAAGAATGTCATTAATACGCCTTCAGCACAGGTGGAATCTGAACTAGATGTAACAGAACAAGAAGACAGCGACATAGAGTGTATAGATGATACAACCACCACCGAAATACGCATAGCTACCAAACGCCCTTACCAACCTTCGTCATTAGACTCACCACCAAGAGCGAAAGTGCTACGATTACCGCAAGAACATCTACGAACAAGATTCAAAAGAAATCATCGCCAAGTACATAAACCTTCACTAGGTTTCCAACAAAATATAAATATTCGTTCGCCCCCCACCTCCTGTAGAGCGACTATAAACTCAACGTCGCAATCCATATCAACGTCGTCACAGTATGACAGTCGCCTCTCCAGCAGGGAGATTACACTGTTGGAACTCGCAAAACAAATCTCCAGCTTAGTGTAGTCGTCGTAAAGCATTCCCCAGCTATAGTGCTTAATTCGGTACTCTAACCAACATAGTACCTAAAGTTACGTTAATTAGTTAAATCACACTGTGTTTAGCTTAATTTGATATTCATATACTGGAGCACGCTTAGACACTTACAGTACTCACTAACTTCTTTAAAGAGAGAGTCGAGTTGACAAACTAGATTACACATAGTCTTAGGAGTGTGATACACCAGATTGAACACATAGCCTTAAGATGTGACAAGGTAGATCAAACACATAGTCTTAAGATTGTGACAAAGTAGAGTGAATACATAGAAGTTCATCATTGTGACACAGTAGAGTACACACATATAATCTTATGAAAGTGACAAACTAGAATAACTACATATAGGTTTAAGAAACTTAACAGTGTCCTTCCCAAGGTACAAGATGCAGCATACCTGATGATCAACACTGACATTGGTTAAAATATGTACAGTACATTAAATGCATGTTAATCATTAAATTTTCCTATTTCAGGTATAAAGGTATTTAGGACCAGAGAAAGAAAAAAAAAATACAAAGAGAACAGAGAAAAGAAAAGAAGGGAAGTGATCCACACTCAGTCAAGTGGAGTTTTACACATGAACATAGGCAAATATTGCACTGAGGATGAACGTCCCCACTTTTTACTGCACTGGTTGTACAGAGAGAACAGATTAAAAAAAAAAAAAAAAACTTGGTTGCAGTATTGGTATTATGGGTACTGCTTACTTAAGAGATGATGGTAATGACAGTTATAGGGTCATGACTATATTGCCTCTACATCCTAAGGTTAGATATTTTGTTAACCCTGACGTACTAGTGTATGTATATATAGGTCTAGACAGAGTTAAGGACTTGACTGATGCATCCAAGACTAGAATCAGTCGGGTACATCAACTCTGACCTAGTGACATCTTTCACTATCACATTAGGACATCTACTGATGCACCACTAACTAGTTATTTCTGCCTATCTGTCTAGTATAATGGAAGAATCACATTAACAGCAGATATTTCAAGACATATAAAGGTACTGACAAACCTCTGTGTCCAGAGGCAGTGACCATGTCGAAAAATAAGAACATATATATATATATATAGATAATAAGTGCAGAGCCATGATTTATTTTTGTTGAGTATTGATGGTATGCCTCAAGCTAAGGTTCAGCAATGAGGTAGCGTTACATTTTGCTCCAAAGTAATTTTTTTTGGGGAGAATTTTTTTTTGACAAGTAGACTTTGAATATGTATACAGGGCTGTAATGATGGTATGCTAAGAATAGAATGGGATTGTTAGATGATGGAACACAAATGTCTCCCTATGGGATACATTTGTATGGCCCCGGGTTGTATGTCACCGTTCGCTTTGCTAGGAGCATTGTAAAATGCTCAAGCAGGAATTATAAGCGGTGATTTGGTTTTGGTTAAGAGGGAAGGTATGAAAAAATGGTTTAAGAAATAAGAATAGATTTGAATAAAGACTATTTGTCTTGCTAAAAGGGAAATAAGATGAGTGAAATCATGCTTTGATCAAAGGGAGAAGACTCTAATGATTAAAGTCAGGGGAGGAAAGTGCTTAATTACACTTAAGTAGATTTGGTGAGTTGGTAATTATGGTTTAGAAAATGTACATATAAGAATTGTATAGCAAGCTTTAGAGAAGACAATACAAGCTTAAGTCAAATATGCAAAGGGAGACAACGGGTAATTACCTCCCTTATATGATTAAGTGAGTTGAGAGGAAAAAAATATGCACGTGAAAAGTTTACCAGGACAACGGATGACACTTCACTGAGTTGTTTACACAGCGGATAAGCGTGAACATATTTCAGCTGAGCGAAGAATAGGAGGAACCAATGAATTTACAGTAAACAAGGACAGATGAGCTGATAATGATTTTATAGAGGAGAACGTACTTAGACGCGCTGTCGAGCGGTCGCATTTTTGGAGGAGCAGTCCTAGTTAAGGACGTAGAGTGGCAGGAATGTCTATTCTGCCAGGCTCAAGTTTAATTTCTGTGGGAAACAGAATGAATACTTCTGAAGAATCCTATAGACCTAGTTAGAGTAGTAGAATCTGTTCACAGGAGAAAGACAGAACTGTGTTTAAATCATAGGTCTAGAGATAAGAGGTGATAGTAAGAAATATGAGTGTTGTGAGGATTCTGTGCAACCAGAGTAAGTAGGTCCTTTGACTCATAACTTTTGATAGACATTAAATAGAATTATTTCAGAAGTTGAAATGAGGTATTGCAAGGCTAATGACGCCTACAACTAAGTGAGCGCAGAATATTGATGAGAAACGAAGCTGAAGTTACAAAATTGACTATGAGGTGCATAAATTGAGACTAAGTAGGCAGCTGAGAAGATTTTGCAGAAGAACAGGGACTTAATAGCCGTGCTGGGCTATTGTACAATGAACTTTGCAACATCGACTGCTACAAGTAAGATGAGTAAGCAATTGAAGGCTGATTGTATTTAAAGGATGAAACATGCGCTCTCTAGCAGGTGTAAGTATGAGGATGCCGCAACAGGTGTACCCAATGTATTGATTTGCATAGATGAATTTTTAGATGATGGTATTTGATTAAATTGAGTCAAAATTGACAAGATTGGTAGATGAAGGAAAACAACTCAGGAAAGAGTTGATGGAAGGCTTGGGAGAAGCCAGAAATAAATAGAAAGGCCTTAAGGGAAGAAGATAGGTATAAACCATAACTGAATAGGTTCTCAGGCAGAGAGCTATAAATAGATATGTAGATATGTGAATGTGCCCAGAAGGGAATGGGACATACAAGAGGCAGTTAGGAAATGTTTGTACCTGGAATTTGTACCACATGCCTCCTGTTATGATGGAATTTATTTGATGTAAATAAATCACTTGTTTTGATGGAACACTTCTCAAGTTGGGTTAACTCTCTAAAGGGTTGTTGAGTGCATGAGTAAACAAGATAACAGACATAAGGGGATAACTGCTATACGAAATCTGTCACTTAAGTAACATCATAAGAAGGGATGGAACGAGTTTAGGTTGGAAATTTTGAGAGAATATCATCCAGGAATTAATAACTCTGGCGGTGAGGGCCAGTACTAAGATATACTCTTACTTGGAAGATAAGTCAATGGATAAAATTGACAAATAGAAGGTAGACAACTAGGCCTGCCCCAGTCACCTAGTTTACTATAATAACAAGAGATAGCACTGTCACATATTAGATGAACTGGCACTGTCAAGAAGGAGCTGAGGCGATAGAAGGTCAGTGTTCCCACCCAAGTACGTGAAGCAGGAACGTTCACATACAACCCCCCCCCCCTGCCTTTCCCAGTGCAAGTCGCGGGTAAAGTGATTCTGCAAGGTTGCAAGTTTAGCAGTAAGCCGCCCGGCACTCACTTGCTTGTTTGTCTGCTGACCGGTCAGTGAGCAGGGGAGGAAATGATAAACTGTAAAACCAGGTCAACACTGGTCAGCGCACAAGACGAGGGGAAAGGATTGTTAATAATAGTTTATCTGTCAATGGATATACCCGTGCTTTGCTGTAAAGGATTTTGACTGGATGCTGACTAGATGTTAAATGTCTTCCATTTCTGCTTTGCTTTAAATGATGTTTGATCTTGATGTTGAACAGATGATAAGTGCTTGTTGACTATGTTTATTACAGCAACACCTAGTCACCTCCGATAACAGTTCTGAGCCATTAGCCTAGAATTACCTTCGTGCCTTCCAATAAGTGCCCTGCTCCACAGGCGTCATCTCATTAAATCTGAAGTGCACGCATTGATTACCTCCAAGTTCTAACTTAGATCTACAGCACCTTGTCTAGGTAGAGGCCTAACCTTAGTCCCAAGATTTCGTTCCAGTGATGGAGTTAAGGTGGAGTTGGTTCTACGGATTTGCAGCAGTCTAGTGAAACGAGATGGTAATCATCTTCCCTGTTAGCGATCCGCCAATTTCAAGCGTAATATATAACAAGAGTGGCCAAGGAGAAAGATTATTAATTTTGTCGGGGAATTGTGCGCAGAGAATTGGGGCATATTAAGAACTAAGGGACACTAGTGCATATACTGGCTCTATCGCAGACAAGGATAAGTCAGCAGGGTGATTTGATGGTGTAGGAATTTGTTTATTTCAGGGTTCCTGCTGAAGGATTAGCTTAAACTTCTTCTCCATAACATCTGGAGTTAAATCACGGTGGATTAAGTCTAATATTACGTTTGCTAGCATTGTGGTAACTTGATTAATTTTGTTATAATGCATTTGTTTGGGTGTATTTGCTTGAGATGGAGAATTGTTGCTTTTTTTACACGAGTTTTGTTGTTGTTGTGAATGTGACGTATCGTGGAAATATAGCCTACAGTATCCGACAGCCTTTCGTGACCTCGTGGAGTTCTATGATTTGTTCGCAAAGTCACGCATTATAAAGCCTGCTTTACTCATATTTAATCCACGCCTCTTTTCTTTGAGATGTAAACAAATAGACATTTTTACCAACTCCCGCGACCTGCCAGTCAAAAACAGGGAACGAACATGGTGGTGTTACCTGAGTTTCTCATGCGAGCTGATCTGTCAATCATCAAGATAGCAGACAGATGCACGCGGGATAACACCGGATTTTCGAAGTAGTTGCACAGGCAGAAAAAATTTCCCCGTGTACTCTTTGATGTTCGTACATACAGGGAGAGATTACGCTTTGATCTCCAGAAGCGGGCAAAATCTACCAGAACCCGTTACGCGGTCTAAATCTCCGCTGGCGGTTAGCAACGCTGAACAGAGCGACCGTGGAAAACCTTTTATCTGGGGAAACGTAGTTTCCAGATTTTTCTGCTAGACACAAGTGGGAAAATTATCACCCTCTAGAGATCCTAAACACGTTATGTAAAACCATTGTGAACAGATGTGTTAATAGTTTCGTGGGGATTTTTCATTTCTGATTTGTGGAAATAGAAATTAGCCTTTATGTGATTTAATGTGCTAAGTTTTATCATCTTAAATTCACTGTGATTTTCTAGGTGTTAGAACCAGTGGAAAATAACGCGTAGCTATTTGTGTGCCAGTTGTTCAGTAATGATAATTTTACCACCCGCTTTACATCATAGAAAGATACGGTTTAGCGGACTAAATTAAAATGCTAGTAGACTGATAGTGGACCATAGAATTCACGTTATATTTCATTTTGTGTAAGTTTAGTAAGTGACTGTTGTTTAAATACCATACGACGACCCACCGACGCCGACCCTCTAATAGCTACTTAGCGACAGGGGATATTTGTTTTTGTACGCATATGGATAAATTAAATAATCACTGACACTGTACGCTGATTTTTAGCTCGCGCAGAAGGAGCGGGGAGGGCACATACCTTCAGCTGACCTAGAGACGCCGCGCTAGCAAAACCTGACTGGATAGGAATAGGCTAGAGACACCGTGTGCTTATATGTAGATATTTTATTAGTAGCATTTTTTCATAATATTTCTCCATCGTTAGGCATGACCTGATCAAACGGCGACAAGCGGTCTTTATTTGGTTTTATTTTGGCCTATATTTTGGTCCATTGTGGCTATGTTGGGCTTTTTCTCCATTTACTGATTGGATTAAAGTTTTCCTACTGTTTACTGTAAACACCAGACCTCAGATAGTTTCGGCATTAACTATTCAAGGTGACATTGTTTATCCAGGAATCAACCACCAAATTAGGCGTCCCCCTTATAACATTTAATTATTAGGGGAGGGACTGGGGTCAAATTTGGAAGATAAAACACTGGACCTTATATACATATTCATGGATTATATATCCAAGAGATTTTCTTCACCAAGAATAGGGTAAGAAGTGTGATTGAGTGGCCACGTATGACAGAGAGAGAGAGAGAGAGAGAGAGAGAAAGAGAGAGAGAGAGAGAGAGAGAGAGAAAGAGAGAGAGTGAAATATTTTCTTTGTTACAGGAAACATTTTACCATCTGAATTCAGTTTAAATATTGGTTACTTTATTGGATAACGTTTAGTAGGAACTGCGTTCTGCTCTTTAATGTCTATTCTGTAACCTAGTGCTAACCTTTAACCTTTGGGGTTATTAACTTGTTGGGTTCTTTTCTTCTCAATGAGGGGAGGGCACAGGTATTCTGTTATTTTTCTATATATGTAATTCTGATGTATTTGATCTTTTCTTTATTAGATATTTGATGTTATAAAGTTTAAATGATAATAAACAACAAAAGAACTAAACTTTGTGTGTTGGTCAGAGCCATACCCAATTAACCATAGTTTTTTCACGATTGTGTGTCTTGTTGTCACATAGCTGTGTGTGAGTGTTTAGGTAAACTTATATTTCTAGATATAGGGAGGTGCAAAATTGTCTTATAATAAATTGTAGTCGTATAGATAGTCTAGACTAGAGAAACTACTCAGTCCAGAGACAGATCTTCTCCTTGAACTATCCACTCGTAAAAATCTATTTTTTTACACCTTTATTTCTCACGTATTATCACCATCTACTATACTCAGGCGGGCCCATAAATAACTGTTAAAACCTTTCTAAACGCGACAGTGAATAAAACAGAAAATTTATTAGCGGATCAGATCCTTATTCTGCACTTAAACTTAGTTATTTGTGGAGTCACTAATGTGTACTAAACCTTATCTCCAAGAAGAGAGAGGCAGTGTGACAGTAGTTAAAACATAGTCATTGCGTGGTAGGAGGGAGATTCAGTATCTGTTCTTTACTCCTGATAACTATAAGTCACTATATCCACATTCAGACTTCACACAGACGTTTGTTTTGTCTTACGCAGACTCTTGAAAACCCCGCATGACAAACTACATCTCAATAATGGTCATCAATTTATATATATACATTAGATATACAAATTAGGTATTATGAATAATGAAACGTTTCGCATACCCTTTCAATGAATTATTTACTGCTCTAGTTCTTGATGGCTTTAGGTCGTTAAGGTCAATGGCTTAGAATCCTAATGATTGTTCCTGTCTAGTTGGTACACAGTGTGAATCGTGGCTGTATGACCGGGCCCCAGTTTTGGTTCTTCGTTGAGTGCCAGAAACTGTAGGGTTCCGGATATTTAATATGTCGTGCTATTCGCTCTCCCAAGCATCTCGTGTCTGGTTGGCATGTTTCAAAATGTCAAAAGTATTCCTCTTCTCCAATAAGTTTGCGTTGGTCCAGAGATGGCAGATTTAATCTCACAAATTGGGGCTTGTCCCTAAACGGGCGTATCTCGCCTTCTATTCTCTGAGTCAGTGAATCTTATCAGTTGTAATGCCACATGTCGTCGCCTATACCTAGTTCTAACCTATCTCAATGTGCCTGATGAACAAGAGAATAGACATGGAGAATAGACATGGAGAATAGATCGGGAGAATAGACCTTGAGAATAGATATGAACAATAGACAACTGGAGAATAGACCTGGAGAATAGACCGGGAGAATAGACATTGAGAATAGATATGGACAATAGACACCTGGAGAATAGACCGGGAGAAAAGACATTGAGAACAGATAAGGACAACAGACATATAGAATAGACATGGAGAATAGATATGGACAATAGACACCCGGAGAATAGACCTGGAGAATAGACATGGAGAATAGATATGAACAATAGACACCTGGAGAATAGACATGGAGAATATACCGGGAGAATAGACATTGAGAATAGATATGGACAATAGACACCTGGAGAATAGACTTGGAGAATAGACCGGGAGAATAGACATTGAGAATAGATATGTACAATAGACATGGAGAATAGACATTGAGAATAGACATGGAGAATAGACATGGAGAATAGACATGGAGATCGACATTAAAGGGAAGAAGAAGAGATGAAAAGACCATAAGCTGATGACACCGGACAGAAAGACTTGCTATAGGTTTGTTAAAGGACTATGATCCGTGGAGAAATGAAGGGGGATGGTCATGATTGTATATTTTGAAGTTAATGAAACATGTTCTAAACAATTTTGATACATACGGTTAGCTCTAAAATAATGGTCTATAAAAATAAGAATGTGCATTACGTAATTCTGGACACAGGTTTAACTACGAATTATAACTTGAAAAACAATAGTCACGTCAAACTAAAGCCAAGTCCAATTTTGCACCAAGCTTATATGGTTTTTAATATTATATTATACTTTTAATTGTATCACTTTGTGTGTTGTACATTTTATTTAAACATACGAGTAGAAGTTTGGAACAGTAGACAGCAGGACGCCAAATTGCTACATTCAACAGGAGTGGCTATCGATATTTACACAATTTCTAACCTTAAGCAAAGCCCAATCCTGTTTTCAGCTCTGTCAAACACCTATTTATAACCTAACGCAAATACTGTGTCAAGCATTGTAAAAAATATTAACGTTCAACGTACATTGAGGCCACATTAAATTTTTAAAAGTCTGGCAAACAGTGCACACAATCAGTTAGATCTACAAGGCAACATAGCTTTCATCCACAATGTTCTCTTTTAATGATTGTTGGGATAATGTTTTGCGCAATAAAGATACTGTTTTTAGCGGATGAAATAGTCATACCCGTAAATAATTAGTAAACTGCAGTTTAATTCATTTAAAAAATATGTTTTACTACTTGTAAGTACCCGACTTTGTCAGGTATTTCTAGTAATGGTTTATGAATCTTCTGAAAGTGTAACAATAAAACTTTATATTTTGTTAAATTTATCTTCATTGTTCTTTTAATTCACATGAGTACAATTAATGTACTTATCATATTTACTTATTGTTAGTTTTTACATTTACTGTTGCTACTTTTTTATATTGCGTTCTGATAAGTGTCACGAGAGGGGTTAATATTGCTTTAAATATAAGATATCCTGGACACAAAGTTGTATCAGGTGATACCAGGATAGTGCCAGATAAGAGACTGGTCTTATAAGCAATACCCCCACTCTGAAAAGAGTAAGGGTGCATATACCTCAAAGGTAAGATCAAGCTGTATAAGTCCCTAGGTATGATGATAGTGTATTATCCTAGGCTGCTCTCAAGATCCGCCTCTGTTTATAATGTTAAGCTCTGCTAGGGGTATTAAACTAAACTATTAACCAACAAGAACTGTGATAAAGGAGGATTTTATGCTGACTACTGGCCACTACAATGATAAGGGTGCGCAGAAAATGCCCCTACGATGATAGACAGCAGCCCAGTAGAGTACCACCCCTACAGACACCAGGGATGTAATAGGTTGCAGTGCGAGGTGTCTGGTCTGTTGTTGGTTGTTGTGAGTATTGGTGATGTCGTTTACAAGTTCATAACATACGAGCATGACATGGAAAGTCATATAATGGTGCAACTGCTATTGACGTTTCCAATGTTTATTATCTGACTCCACAGGACAGTTAACGGTACATCCATTTCACATTACAGTTCACGAAAATTAGCATAAGTTATGTTCATCAATGCATTTGGCATATACTCAAATAATGATATGGCGCCAAGGGATTATACTGTTGGCTCCAATATTACAAAAGTGCATCAATACTCCTCTCACGGTTCAGATGTGCTAAGTGAGTCTAATCATAAGAGAACGAGGATGGTGTTCAAGGAGTGTAGGTCAAGCTGACCTTTACAGGCATTCCTAAGTCTAACCTCGACGTAGGTGCAATCGCTGACACAGCGACGTTCGTAGAACATAGAACTGTCCTTCGGGCTAGGTATGACCCGTGTACATATAAATCTCAGGTATGAAGATACCTGGGGCGTGACTTCTAGTAGAAGAACCTCTATTTCTGTAATTCGTAAGTGAGCAGAAATCGACCATTGTCAAACATAAAGTTAGATTACAGATTTTGATACGTAAATGAGGTATTACCTTGTTTCGAAATCAACACCACAAAAACACACGCCTCCAGGCGTTTGAATAATCAAGGGAAGGACCTTGTAAGCTAAACTAACTCACAATAAGGCTCCTAATTCCCTATCTAGAATCACAGAGACGCAAGACGCGTCCTATCTGCTTCACAACTTTACATCGACTCCCAGACAGGAAAGCTTCCCAGACACACCTAACGTCCGGACATGCGCAGAACGCATATCCCTGAGCAAGAATCAAACGAGACGAAGTAAGGAACATTCCAGATAAAGATTTGTAATAAATCGCGCCTTATATGGACAGAAATAAAGACCTCAACACTGGTTTCAATCATACCAAGAAACAGTTGACCGATACTACCATATAAGGAGAATGGTCACACATCGTTCAAAAAATATGGACCGACGTGTCCCGTCACAAGAGAAGGTAACCTCATTGAAAATGGTAATTTCAGTCAAACTAGGGTTATCTAGCTTTGACCGAAAAAAAAATTAAAGTGTACAATTCAGACAAGCTAATTATACAATGTCTTTAGAAAAATGATTATACAATGTCTTTAGAAAAAATGATTATACAATGTCTTTAGAAAAAATTCTGTGCGTAACAAACTGTAACTAAACTTAAATAATCCAAGTAAGTCTGTTGGTAAAATTTACAATTTATTTTGTACACGTTTTCTTTTCTTTTTGAAAATCTTTCACTGAACTAAAAATTTGATTACAACATAAAATTATTAAAATCACTTTTAAAATGTTCACAAATATCTACAGTCTTTAAAATTTATATTGATAGTTCGTCTTTCCTGGCTGAACTCAATCTGGTTGTAGACTGTCTGTATTTTAGGATCAATAATAGTTCTTCAGTTAGTCAATTACTGAATCTGAATGTGCCTATCTAGATGCACTGAATTGTCATCATTATTCACTGTCTTAGATGACTTAATTATTGTGGTCTATCTGGTTCTACACTGGACAGTAGCCTTGTATGGCCACTTATCTTTTCTACATGTGTTTGACGCCTATCACACTTCAGTTCTGGAAAGAAACGGTCAACTGTGTTTCCGCCAGGCAGTAGGTACTGGGTGGGTGTCCCTCTAGATTTAATAGGCGCTCGCAACACTATTTCCTTCAGTTGTGGCTGTGTTAAATACAGAATATTAATTTATTTTATATCTTGACCACACATAGGCTATTACCAGTTAATACACGCGGTAATATGTCTCTCTGTGGTTAATCATGTGTTTGCACGGGTTTTCATTTATATTGAACGCGACATATTTAATACGTCATCGGCTGTTAATGACGTAATGCGTTCAGCAGAAATTTATGCTAACGGTCAAGATTTTTGGCCTTTCGTGATTTGTAGTCTTCGTGATAAGACGTATTATATTCAAGCTCCTAAGATATTTGCTGAGAAAGAGCTCCAAGTGGCATGTTATATGTTTCGATGGCCGCCACTATTATTACCATCATGAATCAGAACTTAGCGAGACGTTCGTGATAACTTAAGAAGTACTCAATATATAATTCTACGTCTACATTGTTTGACCCACATTACTTGGGTGGATTTCACCTCTAGCACAGCGGCCAGAAAGGTATGGTTAAGACAAGACTGTTGAAGAATTCGATGATATGTATGCACCAAATGCCATTACATTTAAATGAAATTTGTAATCTTCAATGTACATTAAACGTCATGATATTATGTGGACCTATCCACCTGACGACTTGCGTTCTTCGACGATTTGATGTCATGCATGTTCTCACCCGTCTCCATTCGTGTTATAAGTACAATGATTCTACCTTTGATAATCTTCATTAGATGTCCAACGTATTCCACTTATTACTACAAGAAGAAAACCCCATCCGTAACAATAAATATATGGTGGCCTCTAGTATGGGGAAACGAAATCAAGATGATGAAAATAAATCAAGATGAAGAACGATTTGAAATACAGTACTAACAAGAAAGGACTGATTGTGAATGCAGAATTTTTTAAGTACGATACATAACCTTTTCACCGTCGACGCTGATTTGCATAATTATGGTATCTTTTGCGCATGACTGCCGGTTTTCGCTTCAACCTGTCATTTTATCAGTTATGATGTCTGTGATGATTTACAAGATGCAAGTTCACCTTCTGGTGTCAGTACTCAAATCTACCGTCGTTTACCATTGACGTTCGTGGCCATTACTTGTCCTAGTACCATATCTACCCGTCATCGTGGCAGCGATCTTCAGACAGCGCCGAATTTTTTCTGCAAGCAAGCATCTGGTGGAATCCGATTTTTTTTAGATAAGTGGCATAGTCTGCAGTTACGTGTTGGTAGATCCTTCTATCATTTTTTTAGGACTATTCATGTTCTTTTGTCTTTGCGGGCGGTTGGGTGGTGCTTTAACGATGAGATTCATCTCGGAGTTATCCGGGCTCAAGTCAGTCGTTCTGTAGGACTATTCTTGTAAATTTCATGCAGTAGTGCTTCCGGTTCGAGCAATTTCACCGATGTTCTGACTACAGTTCTCTTTTTATGATAGTTCATGTTAGTTGTGACGTGTCGTTTTTTCGTTTGTAAATGCATTGTTGGCTAGTTCTATTTTCGTTACTTTTGCGATAGTTTTGTTTGTGCTGTTTTTCTCATCTGCCTATCACTTGGTTTATACAAGTTATCTGTTTATACCTTGTCTGGGTTCTGTGTCGTTTTTTTCCTTAGCAGTGAGATTGTCCCATTTGCTGTTTTCCTTTTTGTTCTACATTATAATTTTGTAACTTGCTGCTAGTGTTCCACTGTTTGTCCATATTGTTTACTTATGCTATTGCTTTGTATATAATATTTTCTTTTGCACCATATAAATTGTTGGCTGCTTCACTACATTGACATTACATAATTTGCATTGCTGTTATTGCTATAAACTATTGCCACATTCTTTGCTTACATCAAACTGTAAAGCAACAAGCCATTGTATTATATTTCGACTACGTGAGTCACATAACTGGTTAACATGGCTACCTTGGATTACTTTGTCGAGCAGGGCAAAGCAATTTGTTGTAAAGGTGATGCTTTGAATTACTTTGCCATGTCCGAGTTGGCAAAGGCAAAACAAGAATTAGAGGAACAGAAAGCTGTGAAGAAGCGCCGTGATGAATTAGAGGAGAACAAGGCTGACAAAAGGCACCTGGAAGAGTTGGAGGAAAAGAAGAGGATGATTGAATTGGAGAAGAGAAGAATGCACCATGAAATAAAAATGGAGGAGAGGAAAACTTTGACATTAGCACATGAAAAGGAAGTGATGCTTCTTCATTTAGAAGAATTGAAATTAAGGGTTAAAAATAGTCATAATGGTAATTTGAATGTTCCTGTGTCCTCGGGTAAAAATAATGGAAATGTTAAATTTTGCTTACCCATATTTAACCCAAGTTTTGATGACATTTCGTGCTTCTTAAGCCGCTACGAAAGTGTATGTGAGGCACACAAATTAGATAAATCTCAATGCTGTGCTAAACTTATGGAGTTCCTGAGTGGAGAGCCATTTATTTATTTATGTACCATGGATGAAACTATTAGAAATAGTTATGAAGCTGCAAGAGCTCAGCTGTTAAAACGTTACCAGCTTGATGCAGAGGGATATCTTATAAGATTTAAAACAATGACTCCGGCAACTGGGAAAGACTTCTCAGAATTCATCTCTGCCAAACGATTAACTTTTAACAGATGGGTTCAACTCTCAGGTATTGAGAAAACCTATGATGGCTTTATCGATCTTTTGTTGAGGGATATGGTTTTATCCTCTGTAAGTAAGCATTGTTGGTCCTTTTTGCATGACCGCAAGCCAACTAACCTATCTTCAGTTGAGGAAATAGGTAAAAAATACTGTACCGCACATCCTGAAACTTATGTTAGTAATAACTCTATTAAAGAATCACTACCAGTTGCTTCAGCTGCAACTTGGAATAACAATAACTTTAGACAGAGATCTAATAGCTTTGACAGGAACTTTATGCCAAGGAGGTACAATCATAATAATTTCAACATGAATATGAACTTCAACAGAGATGGGAATTACAACAGAGGTAGGCAACAATTTAGAAATCAATCACCTCAGTTCAGAACCAATACTTGCCAACAAAATTCAAATTGGAGAAGGCAGGACAATTTCAATACTAATAATGGCAATTATAGTAATAATGGTTCCATTAATCAAAATTTCCATCATAGAAATAACACATAAAACTACAAGAATCAATTCAATTCCTTTGATCGCCAAAGACAACGATCACGTTTTCGTGCTCCAATACGTTCAGAACATAATGCTGGTTCGGCACTTACTGGGAATGCACGGATCGTTAGTAAAACAATGTTGTTAAGAATCAATTAGCTGCATGTTATGCTTTCGATTGTGATGTTGCCTCAAATTGCCAAGATTGTCTCACTCTTTTTCAGGCAGATAGTACTTCGGTATTGAAGTGTGGGCGCCCTTTACCAGCTGTTACTGGCCTGTCGGCTCATGATGGCACAGGCAATCTCACATTTCACAGGGGGTTATTGAATGGTACCCAGGTGTCGGTGCTCCGTGACTCGGGATATCTACTGTTGGGATCAGATAGTCGCTTGTACACCCTTCTTACGCCACGGGTGGTTATGTAAAATGTATTACATTTGGTGGTAATATTGAATTTTATCCTACAGCCGTTGTTGATATCCATACACAATTTTTTCAGGGAAGGTTAAAGTGTGCCTGTTAAAGAATCCTATTGCTGATTTAACGATTGGTCGTATCCACGGGGGCAAAGATTGCTCACCAGAAGAGATTGAACTGTGGGAACGGCGACACAGGTTCACTAAAAACGCAGGCATTGCTAGGGCCCATTTACCTGCCAGCAATACTATGCTTGTGGCACTGTTTATTCCAGTTTTGGTCTGTGTACCATCGTGGAATGTAATGAGGTTATTCCTCATGATGATGATGATCACAGTGAAATCATATCTGATTTTTCTGTCATTGAGGGCCTTAACCCCAGGATTACAGAAGGGGTCACGCAGTTTGACTATGATGTACTTTCACCCTATAATGTACCCATATACAAGTACACATTGGTCACAACTACAACTTTGCCTACGACTTTTCCTTATCCTTATGGCCTCTGGTCACTGGGATGCTACTGTCATCTCTCATGACATGCTATCTTGTAATTGGGAATTTATTTTCTACTAATCACCCACATTTTCTTCGCAGAATGTTGTTTGTTATTTTGTTCCTTTTTGCCTTTAATACAATGTCTTGTGCTAATGACAGTGGTCTTTTGGCAGTGATGGATCATTCCACCCATGACATGCCAATGCCTTTCATTTCACACCATGTGATGACTCAGCAAGTTCAGTCATCATTTGTTATCATTCCTCGTCATATGCTCATAGACGACTTGGTTGTTTTAGGCTTATCTTGTCCAGAATACTTCTTCTGTACTTTTCCCTTTGGCGTAATGTCTTTCTTTACCTATAGTTTTTATATTACACCTGTGCTCGACATTATTTTCTTTTCTTGTTATCATCATGCTCTGCCAATAAAGCATGATGTGCCTTTTCTGTCAGTCGCTAGGTGCTCACGTAATTATAATGATAAGTGGTCTCTTGTTCACTAATGTTAAAAGGCCAGTTCAGCATAAATGTTAAGGTGTAAATGTTATCGCCAGAAGTAGTGTAACGAACATTCTCTTAAGTGTGTATGGCTCGTACAATGTAAACAGTCTGGAATGTCACTGTATGCGTTAAAGCGTGACGGGTGCCCGTGACACAAATAGCATAGGTACAGTTTGGCCACTGTAAATATTAAGTGTTGAATGTTGACGAATGTCCACAGTCAGTATTCATATGATTCCGCTCAATGCGGGCTGACATGAGTGTATATAGGCCCTGGTTGGCCGCAACAATACTGGCATTCGTGTAGATTGTCTTGAGGTGTAGTATGAATATGTAGAGTGAGTGAATCTTAATGTGGGTTGCGAATGCGTGTTGAAAAATTTCGTGGAAGTAGGGAAAATCAGGCATCAAAATGACAGCACACTCTATAGCTAGATATGTAGCAATTCAAAGAGTTCTGGAACACCTCTGACGTTTACAGGACTTTATTACGCCACAAGCAACAGGTACGCCGACATGAATATAAATAGTCATGGAACAGTTCATGGTCAATATATATTAATAAAGTTCATCATCCAGCTATGCATGTATCTAATAAAGCTGATCTCGTACAATTCTCTCACTCATTAGCTTCAGGGAAGATATATCCCATATGTGAGTTTAAACAAACTCTACTCTGACATTAGTAAGTCAGATATTTGATGTCTCCAACAGGCCGCACAAAATGGCGGACTTACAGTTCAAAATTGCCTCCGGGTGCTTCTTCATCAAACAAGGGGAATCCCACCTTGTATACCTAGTATCGCCGGCATGCGGGATACAAAATATATCAGTACTTCGGGCATGCACCAGCCTAGTGCATAATATCAGAATACATAGTGAGCTTCCTTTCAAGGATACATAGGTGGTTCGTTTTCCCGCTCAGGGAAAAAATCATAAGCTGTCGATAATACGAAATATGGAGGACCAGATATAGTAAAAATCATGACAACAATTTGCCAGAAGATATGGAGTACAAAAAAATGGCCAAAAGAATGGACGCAGTCATTAGTAATACCGCTTCCAAAGAAAGGAAATCTAAAAATGTGCAAGAACTACAGGACCATTAGCCTTATTAGTCATCCAAGTAAGGTAATGTTAAGGATACTTTTGAACAGAATAAAACAGAAATCAGAAGAAATCTTGTCAGAGGAACAGGCTGGCTTTAGACCAAAAAGAAGTACCTCAGAACAAATCTTCAATATTAGATTATTTATCGAAAAACATCTCCAACATCAACACGATTTATACCATAACTTCATCGATTTCACAAAAGCCTTCGATCGAGTCTGGCATGAAGGCTTATGGCAAGTAATGAGAAAATTCAATTTTGATACCAACATCATAGATATCATTGAAGCACTATACAAGGACGCAAGCAGTGCTGTTTTTGTAAGCAACGACATTGGAGAATTTTTCAAAACAACTGTAGGAGTTCGCCAAGGATGTATCCTGTCACCAGTGCTCTTTAATATATATCTAGAACATATTATACAGGAGGCTCTCTACGATTATAAATCAACCATATCGATTGGAGGCCGACCTCTGTGCAACCTACGTTTTGCTGATGATATTGATCTGATAGCTGGATCAGAATCAGAACTTCAAGTCCTTACCTCTAGACTGGAGAAAGTAACAAGAACGTATGGGATGGAAATTAATATAGAAAAAAGCAAGATATTGGTGAATAGCCATAAGAAACATGTTCCGACCAACATTACGTTAAATGGGCAAACGTTAGAAGAAGTTAACACCTTTAAATATCTCGGGTCCACTATATGTAGTGATGGAAGATCAATTAAAGAAATCAAGACAAGACTTGAGATGACCTCAGCTGCCATGACAAGGTTGAATGTGATCTGGAAAAGTAACATCAGTTTTCCTGTGAAGATCAAATTATACAAATCACTTGTATTATCTATTCTCTTGTATGGGTGTGAGGGCTGGACACTCACTGCAGATACGGAGCGAAGGATTCAGGCTTTCGAGCAAAAATGTTATAGAAGAATTTTGCGCATTTGCTATAAAGAGCACAAAACACATGTCTATGTTAGAGAGAAGATAAACACATATGCAGGCCACCAAGAACCACTTTTGTCAATAGTGAAACGTCGAAAGCTTGCCTGGTTTGGGCATGTAACTCGTCATGACTCCCTTTCGAAAACGATCCTTCAGGGAACAGTCGAAGGTAAACGGAGAAGAGGAAGGCAGAGAAAATCCTGGGCTGATAACATCAAAGAATGGGCAGGACACGGTTTTTCCACACTTGTACGCATTGCAGAGGATAGAGAGCAGTGGAGGACCCTGTCTGCTGATGCTTCCACCATGGCACCCCTACGACCCATGACGGGTTACGGGCTGAGATGATGATGAGTACGACTCATGAAGATTCTAGCAAATACGGGAAACAGTTCAAAGAGTCAATTACCTTCTGTCCCTTCAGAATAAATATAACAACACTCACATCGCCTCCAAGGTAATTAGAATATACACATGACATAATATACGACATCTTGTCGACCCACAGTGGACTTGTCAAAAGACATCTTGACTCTCTTAAACACAGCCCGATACTCTCTCGGTAATGGCCTCTTCAAAATCGCGC
Source organism: Oreohelix idahoensis (assembly GCA_024509875.1). Classification (NCBI taxonomy): domain Eukaryota; kingdom Metazoa; phylum Mollusca; class Gastropoda; order Stylommatophora; family Oreohelicidae; genus Oreohelix; species Oreohelix idahoensis. Next base: position 44,180 of record JAMPIV010011073.1, read on the forward strand.
CAGAAGCTATGCATGCGCACTGACACGCAAGATCTTTTGAGCACAGCTCAAAATAGACTGTTTGAAACCATATCAGGCAAAACTGACATCGGTTTTCAAATCAAACCATAGACATAACAGACAAGTGAGATCACTATCCTGTCAACAATCATCCCAACAAAAACATGGATTAATGCCCTTAGACTAGGAAATTAATAATAATGTTCCCAGCTTTTAACCAGGCACTTTTACACACATAGACTCAGCAAACTGACCGCTACAGTTTACCGCCCCCTCCGGGGAAAAACAAATGGAACATTTTTATTTTTTTTTAATACATCCAAGAGCAAGATACTACAAGCTCGTAACGCACAAATAATGCGCAGGTGAGAAGTATTGCAAATAACTATAATGCCTAATATGAGGCAAACTTGACGCATAAAACGTCAAGTGGGAATATATCTCACTACATTAGAGAAGTATTACTCTAAGTATACACATATCCAGGGTGGAGTCACCAACGTACACTATAGTGCTGGCAAAGTTGCAATGAGATCAACATATATATTTATAACATATTATATTACGTTAAGTACCTTATTCCCCATTTATCAATGGACAATTCATCAAAACCCAGTGATACAATCACTTTAACCAAAAAAGGGACATTATACTAACATGTAATATATAATTTAATGTAATGTTATCTAACATCAACCATATAATACAAAAAATGCTGTCGCAGAACAAATCCTTAGTAGGCGCACTCCAGTGCCATGGTAAGAATAGACCTTGTACTACATCAAGGATGACAACACGGAGTGATTCTTCGCGCACCAGAAATGATTCTGCTGAGAAAATACAAATTCCATATGATAACTGTAAGATTCTCTAATATACATTAATCAAACATACAAATCATACTATAACTGTGGCTGTGGGAACTTTTTTCCTTGTATTGTGATAACTAACCCTTCCTCTGTTATACTAAAGAAGGTAACAGAGAAAGAAATCACGTAATTTACAACACTTAGGTGAACACAAATGTGTTAACATATATTGTTATAGTAAAGAACTGTCATAAGTCTAGACGTGTATAAGGAATTTCTAGGACACAAGAGTTAAGTGGAGTCATGTGGGCATCTGGACAGTATATCCGCCATGATATTATCCGAACCACGGATAGCTCGTACCGTGAAATGAAAGGGTTGAAGAGCAATGGCATATCGAGTGGATCCCGAGTTCTTCAAGATTTTACTTTGAATAGCTGTAAGAGCTTTTTGGTTTGTTTCCACAATGAAATGCGCGCCAAGAAGGAATCTTTGTAACTTGAGAATTGACCAAACCATAGCCAACCATTCATGGTCTAAACCGAGTAATTCCTTTCTGCCGCATTTAGTTTCCTAGAAATATACATCACCGGATGCAGAGTATCTGAATACTCCTGCATTAGTGCTGCCCCAATCCCAGTGGATGAGGCGTCACTTCGAAGAACGAAAGTCTTCTCAATAGTAGGCAACCTTAAGATAGGTGGAGATGAAAATAAAGTTTTAATCTGGTCCAATGACGATTGGCATTCTTGAGACCAGCGGATCAGATTAGGCGATCCTTTTTTCAATAAAGTAGAAAGAGGTGCCATAATGGAGGACAGATTCGGAATAAATCGTCCGTAAAATTGTATCAAACCTAAGAGAATACGTACTTGTTTTTTCGTTTTAGGGACAGAAATGTTTAGTATTTTCGAAATATTGTGGTCCTCTGTTTTTAAGAGACCATGACCAACACGGTGACCCAGGAAAGAAATTTCACTAAATCCTATAAAGGCTTTAGAGGGTTTTGCAGTTAAATTATACTCGCGAAGAGTAGACAGCAATTCGTATAAACCCAAATAGTGATCTTCCCAGGAATCACTGAAGAGACAGATATCGTCTAAGTATGCTATGACATCTGTACGATATGAGAGAATTCGACGCATCATGCGTACGAATGTAGCAGGGGCATTCATAAGGCCGAAAGGCATGAAATTCCATTGAAATAAACCACTAGGTGTAGAAAAAGCAGTAAAAGGTTTGGCGCGTTCAGTTAAAGGTACTTGCCAATAACCTTTCGACAAATCGAGTTTGGTAAAGAATCTAGAATTAGAAAGTTTGGTTAGTAGCTCTTCTAATGAAGGCATAGGTTCAGCATCGAACTTCGTAACTTGGTTCAACTTGCGATAATCAACGCAAAGACGTATGTTATTGTCGTTTTTTCGAACAATAACCATGGACGAAGAGTATGCTGAAGTGGATGGTTCAATTACACTGACAAACAACATTTTTCTTTCTTATATAAGAATAAGTGTTCTTAGGTCAGTTTCTTGCGCTGATTTCAAATCTGAAATCCGTTTATCTCTATCACGTCGGGTTCTTAAGATATTTGTGAATAAATATATTTTTGGGAAACCGTTATTTGCTCCGTTTCATTTTTATTCTATAGCTTATTAAAAATTAATAAAAAGCAACATAATTTTACTTTTTATACTGCTAAAAGATGCATGACATACGTTACGCGATTTTTCAAATAGTTACTGTATTTTGAAATAATTCTGAGCAAAATATGGCTTCTAGAAGTTGTAGAAATTCGGCTGATCTGTTCTGTTACGTGTGCGGATATTTTACCGATCGTGTTGACCAGAAAAACTTTACACCATTACTAAAGAAAGCAGATGAACTTTATTTCGATTCGAAAGTTGATGATGCAAATAAATCTTGGAAGCCAAATGCAGTTTGTTCGATACATTGGCAGGTTGGTTACGAAAATCGCCGAAGCATAAGTCGATGCCTTTTGGAGTGCCAGTAATATGGCGTGAACATACAAATCACACTACTGATTGTTACTTCTGCTTGACAAATATCCATGTTTTCACTTTTAAAACTAGAAAGTCTGTGGTTTATCCAAATATTGAATCGGTTTCGAAACCAGTGCCTCATGATCCAATCACGTGTCCGATCCAAGTACCACCAGAACAATATCCGTTGGACGTAAATGAACCATCAGAAAGTGATAGTTTACCTGCTTTAGAAACTAATTCTGACTCAGATTACATACCGGTGAATGATGGTGTTTACTTAATTAACCATTCAGAACTTTCAGATCTAATACGTGATCTCGCTCTTACCAAAGGACTAGCGGAATTACTCGGTTCGCGACTCAAAGAATGAAATCTTTTAGCGCCCAATACTCCGATATCTAAATTTCGTCATAGACACAGAGAACTTGTTCAATACTTTGAGATGGGTGATGACATTTGCTATTGCAAAGATGTAAACGGTCAATAGCACATAGTCAACGAATGGCGATTTTTTATCGATTCTTCCAAGACTAGTCTAAAAGCCGTGTTATTGCATAACAGAAATTTTTTTTCATCAATTCCAGTCGCCTACTCTGTTCATATGAAAGAAACTTATGACAATATGGCTATACGTTTGGAAAAAATAAAGTACAATGACTACCAATGGCGGATTTGTGGAGACTTAAAGGTCATTGCAATTCTCACGGGCATGCAGACTGGGTATACTAAATTTTGTTGCTTCTGATGTGAATGGGACAGCCGCAACAGACAGGAACATTATGCAAGAAAGGTGTGGCCTATCCGGGATCGTATGCAGCTCGGGCATAAAAATGTAATACGCGAGCCATTAGTTAACAAAGACAGCTTCATTTTACCACTGTTACATATAAAGTTGGAGCTCATGAAGAATTTTGTAAAAGCGTTAGATAAAACGAGCAAAGCTTTCACTTATCTTCGAGAAAAGTTTCCGCAAGTTAGCGATGCAAAGATAAATGAAGGTATCTTTATAGGACCTCAGATTAGGAAAGTTATTGCAGACAAACAATTCGAGAACTTGTTACATGGTAGTGAACTTCGCGCATGGATGGCATTCAAATCGATCGTCGATAACTTTCTGGAAAATCACAAATCTGTCGACTATGTTGCATATTGTTAAGCAGTGCATAGATGCATACAGAATTATGGGCTGTATCATGTCCCTCAAAATCCATTTGCTCGATTCGCATCTTGACTTTTCCCCTGAAAACCTTGGCGAATTCAGCGATGAACATGGAGAATGATTCTATCAAGATATCGCCGTAATGGAGTCACGTTATCAAGGATGGTGGAGTGTGACCATGCTTGCCGATTATTGTTGGATGCTTCATCGCGATGTACCACATGCCATTCACCGACGAAAGTCGACTGCAAAGAAATTCAAGCCTACATAACTGTTATACTTCTTGTACGAATGATGTTCTAATACTGTATGCGTTGTTAAAAAACTTCAATTGCGTATTTCTAGAGATCCCGACCTGATAGAGAAAAACGGTTTGCAGATTTAAAAACAGCGCATTAAAATTGACCAGAAAAACATAGAAATGTTAGAGAAAGAAAAAAAAAGTTTTTTTTTGTTAGTCAGTGTTATTTTCAATTGTATCATTTCATCCAATTCTTTTTTGGCTTATGATTGAAAATGGATAGGTATAGGATACTGTCTGACTCTAATAGGATTATGGTCAGTAAGTATTATGTCATGTTCAATGACATGTGTGTGTCCAGGAATGTCGGTAAGGACATCCTGAAATGTTTGTAACATCGAAGAGACTTGTCGGTGTTCCTCAGCGGAAAGATTAGGAGAAACAGTAACGTTTTTCAAAGATTCCGTAGAATGAAGTGGGATCACAGGAAGAGGAAGATTGACATCTGAGAACGTAGTTTTCTCATCCTGTATCACCGACAGGGATGAGTAATGACCACAAGGGACTGGAGAATCGTCTGTCGCCTGGAAATTAGGCTGCAAATAGTCCGGTCGTTCATGAAATTCCGTGAGCATATTTATATGGAAAGTTTTATGCTCCCATCAATATCGGCAACATAGTCGACATCGGAAATTTTTGAGACTATCGCATACGGACCTTTCCATGCAATAAGAAGTCTGTTCTCCCTAGAAGGAAGTAGAACGAGTGCTTTGTCACCCGGACAAAGTTGTCAGAGACATCTATTCTTATTTGCAAGTTGTCTTGCCTTTTCTTCAGCAAATTCGGAAGAAGAAGTTGCTAGTTTGCATGCCTCGATGATCTTTTGCCTCAGAGCAATGACATACTCATATGAAGATTGTGTGTCATCGCTAATATTATCGGCAGTGATAAGATCGTGGATCAAAGACATAAGGCCACGCGGTTGCGCGCCAAAGACAAGTTTAAAAGGAGAAAACCCTGTGTGTTCATTGGGAACCTCTCTATAAGCGAAGAGAGCCGCGGGTAAGACCCTGTCCCAATCCTGAGAATTATCCTCAGTTATCTTCCCAAGTAAAGTCTTGAGCGTTCTATTCAAATGCTCAACTAACCCGTTTGACATTGGGTGATAAATACTGCTGAGAGATCTTTTAATATGTAGAGTAGACATTACCTGTGACATAGTGTCAGATATAAGTTGCGTGCCATGGTCTGGCAATATTTCTCTGGGGAAACCCAAACGAGAAAATATCAGCCAATGAGCGTCTGCGATATCGGCAGTGGAGATGCTCTTAAGAGGTATAGCTTCTGGCCAACGTGTGCACATGTCAACACATGTAAGGATAAACTGATGTCCTCTGGCCGACTTGATCCTAAAAGGACCAATAATATCTATTGCCATTTTCTGAAACGGCCGAATAGGAATGTCAGCAGGCTTGATATGCGCTGCATGTCGTGGTCCTCTAGATGTGACCTCTTGACATATTTTGCAAGATCGGTAGTAAATACGTATGTCCTTGTTGACAAATGGCCAAAAGAAAGCCGCAAGGACTCTCGACTTTGTACGGGAAAAACCCATATGTCAGCACATTGCGAGTCATGAGCATGTTGCAATATTTGTAATCTCATACTCTTAGGCACAAGAATTTGTGAATGTGTAGACGCAGTCGAGTCTTGTACCATATGCACAAGTACGCCGTTCTTCATAGTAATCCAAGACTTTCTATTTGTATTTTGATTTGGATCACCTTTTTTTTGCTAGAATGAAGAATTTTTGTAAAGAAGGATCTTCTTCTTGCAATTTTATAAATGAGTCACGTGAAATAACCAATTGACTATCTTGGCTATGCACTTCATTATTATCAGTTAATGAAGTTTGAGGTATCTGACGAGCCTGTGCTCTTGTGACACTGCATTTGTAGCTTGAATATTTTGTTCTTCCCAAGCAGCAATCTACTGTGGGGTACATTCTCTAACCCCGTGAATACGACATATAATAAGGTCCGCAATAGGATTTGGTAGAAGACACGCGTGAACATCTATCGTAAAGAAGGGAGTAGCAATATGTATTATGGCCGTAGGATACTATTCCAAAGTGCCACCAAATGTGACACATTTGATCATCTTTCCTGTAGCACAGGATGGATCTACTAGAGATTGCTTAACTCCAATAGTAGTGCATCCAGAATAAAAAAGGACTGAGACTGGATTACTATTTACTAGACCTTTATGTAGTATAAGAGAACCTCTCCCGTCTTGCGCAACTGCAGCGGGAAGAGGGTGACCACAGATCAAGGTAGTTACAGTAGTCGGTTCTAACAAAGTAGAGCATTGGGGGGATTTAGTTGCTCTCCCAAAGTCAAAGGCAGAACATGTAATAGCGCTAGAGTTTTTATTATCATTATCCTGTTTACAGGCTCCCTGAGACTCTTGCTGTACAGAGTTTGCCTGTTGATATCTCTTTTTTTTATGTTGAGTTCTACCGCGACTATTATTGCCTCTGAAATTATCATTGTATTCTCTATTGTAACTGTTATACTGATTTGAATCCCAGTTTCCACAGTTATCATTATCATTTCCCAATTGATGAGAACATCTATTAGTTTGGTTTTGAGGTCTACAGGAAAAATAGTTTTGGTAGCCTCTATTATTCCCTCTGCGAAAATGTCTATAATTATTGGGTGTAGAATAACGAGGACTGTCAGCTCGTCTCCAATTTCTCGAAGAAGAATCACCATGTGATTGATTGCCCATATTCTGAGCATAATTCTGGTTACTCTTCCTATTAAAACTTTGTTGAGCACCCTGAAATTTTCGCATGAAATTTGGGCCATATGGTGCTGCCCAAGCAACTGGCAAACCTTCTTTCACTTTAGAGTTGCTAATGGTTACATGAGGGTGCGCAGTAACATACTGGCAACAATATTCTTCCATTTCTTTTATGTTTTGAGGCTTGCGCTCATGAAGAAAAGCAAGAAAAGACTCATTGACAGAAGACATGACTTTGTCTCTAAGTAGTACGTCCATAAGTGCTTCAAATGTATGTTCTGTCTTAGACAGCTCAACCCAACGTGTAAATGTGAGACGTATTTTTGCAATACATTCAGAGAATTCTACTCCAGTCTCTGGCAACATATTTTTAAATTGAAGACGATAGCCGTCTTCGTTAAGTTGGTATTTCTTTAATAAAGCCGCCCTGACAACCTCATAATTGTTCTTGTCAGGATCATCTACCATGCTTAGCATACTCAGAGCTTCACCTTTAAGTATATTTGACAACTGATCAACATATAGTGATTTATCTATATTATGTGTTTTACATGATCGTTCAAATCTGTCCAGATAGAACGTTATATCGTCACTGGAAGCATTGAAAGCTGGTAGTTTAATCTTGAAAGTACTAGCATTAGACTTTTCAGAAGATGACACCTTATTAGGATCATTAGCATTACCCATGTTCATCAACTTCAACTTCTCTAACTCCAAAGCTAAGAGTTTTTCTTCATGCTCCATTTTTGCTTTCCTCTAATCGGCTTCTCTGTCTAGTCTTTTATTTTCAGCTTCTGCTTCTCTTTGCAGCTTTCTCTCTTCAGCCTCAGTTTCTAGTCTTTTATTCTCAGCCTCTTTTTCTAGTCTTTTATTCTCAGCCTCTTTTTCTAGTCTTTTATTTTCAGCCTCTACTACTCTTTTTTGTTTTTTTTATTTCCATCTGGAATCTCCTTTCCTCCACCTGCATCTGCAATTTTAAATTCTCAGTTTCTATTTCCCTTCTCTTTTCTTCCGACTTTAATGCTTTGTCATATTGAGCAGTCGCATATTCTTCCAACTTATCACCAGTCTTGCCAAGGTATTTCCCTTGCTCAATAAAGTAGTCGAGTGTAGACATATTGTCTAATATTATGAGTTCAAAACCTGAAATAATTAATTATCTTATTTCAACCTTAATGGTAACAAGTCTTAAATAAAGTACTTGTATAATCACATTACATTATCCCAATATCTGTGGGAGACAAGTCCTTGAAAGAGAACTTATATAATCAACTGTATAATAATAATAATCCCAGTCAATTCTTTATCATAAGTGCACTACACAGCTAATAGTGCATGAGCATATATTTATTAATATTGAATGATAACCAAGAACAATGTAAACAATAACAAAGATCAAAGACAACACGAAAACATTCGCAGAAGTCAACTAAATAAACAGCAAAACTAAAGAAAATATTACAAAGGATGTGATGATAACTGCAAAAATCATACAAAATACATGACACCACAGTTTATAAACATAAGGGTGTATAGAACTAAATAATAGAAAAGAGGAGACCTACAAATACAAACAAATGAAATCAGAACTAAAGAACAGAAAAAATATAACGAAAACAACGGAAAGTACAGTTCGTCACACCTAAACAGAAATAGCAACAAATGTCGCTAGCAAATTTCACAAGGAAATTTGCTAAGTCCCTACAGAAACGCTGATATAGGACCTCTATCACGTGGTATCACCTATAATCAGACACCGCCCAACCTAAAGACCCGCAGAAATATCAACATACAAACAACACATGTAAACATGAAAACACAAAAGCATAAACAAGGATATTCAAATGTGGAAGGCTTAGTTCATACACAAGACAAGGCACAGTTCACGACACGAATCAGGCCACTTATCTTTATAGTCCTATCGTCCACAACGATGAAGATCTATCGTCAAAGTTCTGAGGATAAAATGATCCTACGCTGAACACATCTAAACTTGCTTCCAAAATTATGATGATATCAACGGTACTTGACATTCTTATCTACTGCAGCTGAACTCGCATCTCAAAATGATGATGATAATACTGCAGCTAAACTTGCTTCTCAAAATTATGATGATAATGTTGCAGCTGAATTTGCTTCTCAAAATGATGATGATAATACTGCATCTGAGCTTGCTTCTCAAAATGGTGATGATAATACTGCAGCTGAACTTGCTTCTCAAAATGATGATGATAATACTGCAGCTGAACTTGAAACGGCACTTGACCTGATGACCTAGTTACGTCCTGTGAGCTGGTGTAGTGGGTGTGTCAACAACTACACAGTGCTGAGTACATTCCATTGTAGGCGAACTTGAAACTTCCGATAAGCCCCATCAAAACTGGTACACCATAAATGTTACGGTGACATTTCATCGCCACCGTAGATGTTAAGTCCAAAAGAACACATACCGGTCACCATAATATTAAAAGGCCAGTTCAGCATAAATGTTAAGGTGTAAATGTTATCGCCAGAAGTAGTGTAACGAACATTCTCTTAAGTGTGTATGGCTCGTACAATGTAACCAGTCTGGAATGTCACTGTATGCGTTGAGGCGTGGCGGGTGCCCGTGACACAAATAGCATAGGTACAGTTTGGCCACTGTAAATATTAAGTGTTGAATGTTGACGAATGTCCAAAGTCAGTATTCATATGATTCCGCTCAATGCGGGCTGACATGAGTGTATATAGGCCCTGGTTGGCCGCAACAATACTGGCATTCGTGTAGATTGTCTTGAGGTGTAGTATGAATATGTAGAGTGAGTGAATCTCAATATGGGTTGCGAATGCGTGTTGAAAAGGTTCGTGGAAGTAGGGAAAATCAGACATCAAAATGACAGCATACTCTATAGCTATATATGTAGCAATTCAAAGAGTTCTGGAACACCTTTGACGTTTACAGGACTTTATTACGCCACAAGCAACAGGTACGCCGACATGAATATAAATAGTCATGGAACAGTTCATGGTCAATATATATTAATAAAGTTCATCATCCAGCTATGCATGTATCTAATAAAGCTGATCTCGTACAATTCTCTCACTCGTCAGCTTCAGGGAAAATATATCCCATATGTGAGTTTAAACAAACTCTACTCTGACATTAGTAAGTCAGATATTTGATGTCTCCAACAGGCAGAACAAAATGGCGGACTTACAGTTCAAAATTGCCTCCGGGTGCTTCTTCATCAAACAAGGGGAATCCCACCTTGTATACCTAGTATCGCCGGCATGCGGGATACAAAACAATATATCAGTACTTCGGGCATGCACCAGCCTAGTGCATAATATCAGAATACATAGTGAGCTTCCTTTCAAGGATACATAGGTGGTTCGTTTTCCCGCTCAGGGAAAAAATCCTAAGCTGTCGATAATACGAGTCATGAAGATTCTAGCAAATAAGGGAAACAGTTCAAAGAGTCAATTACCTTCTGTCCCTTCAGAATAAATATAACCACACTCACATCGCCTCCAAGGCAATTAGAATATAAACATGAAATAATATACGACATCTTGTCGACCCACAGAGGATTTGTCAAAAGACATCTTGACTGTCTTAAACACAGCCCGATACTCTCTCGGTAATGGCCTCTTCAAAATCGCGCCAGAAGCTATGCATGCGCACTGACACGCAAGACCTTTTGAGCACAGCTCAAAATAGACGGTTTGAAACCATATCAGGCAAAACTAACATCGGTTTTCAAATAAAACCATAGACATAACAGATTAGTGGGATCACTACCCTGACAACAATCATCCCAACAAAAACATGGATTAATGCCCTTAGACTAGGAAATTAATAATAATGTTCCCAGCTTTTAACCAGGCACTTTTACACACATAGACTCAGCAAATTGACCGGTACAACTACTATGTTGCTTTCGCCCAGCACACTCCTTCGTGCTGATAACGCGAGTCGTGGGTTCGATCCCACATAAGCTACTCATGTTACTGTCGCTACTGACCTATACCTTCTATTGAGAAAGGGTTTGCAACATAACGTATACTGGTCACAAGAGTGCCAGGTTGTATTTGATCATATATTACATGTTTTTTCAACACCTCCTATTTTGAGGTTACCAGACATACATCGTATTTATTATCTTCGCACAGATACTAGCTCTCTAGGATTAGGCGCTGGTTTGATGCAAGAATTTGATGGAGTCCTGCATCCTACGTTGTATATCTCCCGCAAGCTGACTGATACAGAGAAAAAGTACCCGGTATTAGAGCGGAAACTCTTTGCAGTCGTTTGGGCCATCCAGAAGCTGGAACGCTACCTTCTCGGAGCACCATTTATTATATAGACTAACCAGAAGTCTGTAGCTGCTCTCAAGCGTGCTAATCACAAAAACGCTAAACTTGCACGTTTCTCAATCTTATTACAGCCATTCCAGTTCAATTTACAAGCTATCCCTGGATCAACTAACGCTGTGGCCGATACACTCTCGTGACGTGCTCCATCATAATCTGATACTATGAACTGACACATCTATTTGACTACTCTACGGCACGTTTTTAAGGATCCTTGAAGCTAATGAATAGTCAAACATACTTTGTTGAGTGACATTTTCACATTTTTGATGTGGATATGCAACGTATTCCAGCACATGACGCTTCCTTTGAAATTCCAGATGATTTTTCATGACAAGTTTTTTTACATTTCTGCAATCTAACAGCATTTCCTGCTCAAGCTTTGGTTTGACTGCCATGATTCAGGATGATCCTTATATATTCTGACTACACACCCAGATCGCGCTCATTTGGACTATGTCTCTATGAACTGTATCTTACGATATATTTACTATGAAAAAAACTGTTTTGTGATGGCTTTGTCAATTACACAAATAATGAATAATTTTCCTATGGACTCAGTACCGCAATGGTATTTCGCACTGAAATATTGCTGTGTTAGAAACATTTTTCATGCTGGACAGCGTTACTCTATTGACATTAATATTATGTTCGTTATAACTAGAGTGTAATTGTAGTTGATATGTATCCGTTTTATTTACATTTCACACTTTTCAATAGTTTCTTTGAATTTTGACTTTTGATGCATATTTTGCTCTACCCATCACTTATTTGTCAATCGGATTTCTGCATTAGGGGTGATAACAAATAACAATTAGTTTGTGCTATCCTCATATCAGTTACTTCTCGTTTCTTTTGATTGTTCTTCCATATCACGCACATACATGGTTGTGTTTACTTACAATTATCTTCGTTATCGTTATATGATTGAGATACTCTACTTTTGTTTCGTTTCTTTTCTTCACTCCTGGTACACATCTTTCTGTTTTCCGTCATGACTTACATATATATATATATATATATATATATATATATATGTGCATACAGCTTTGACTCACATTATTTACGGAATGTGACGATGACTATCTTATTGTCTATATTATGTAATCTCATAACACACTCATGCACTTTTGTTTTTCCTTCCATTTGTCTTCTTTCATAGTGTATGATTAACATATTCTACTTTTCTTTTCTTGACTTTTGACAACTTCTTTCTGTTTTGCATCATTATATCCATTAGTACATATGCATACAGATTTCGACTCACGGTTTATACAGTTTGACGATGACCATATTATTGACGGTTTTATGTGATCAATTCTTTGATTTTTTTAACCCGACCGACGGGGTTATTGTTAAAGACAGAATGTTAATGTATTTTGTATCTTGACCACACATAGGCTATTACTAGTTAATACACGCGGAAATATGTCTCTCTGTGGTTAATCATGTGTTTGCACGGGTTTTCACATATATCGAACGCGACATATTTAATACATCATTGGTTGTTAATGACGTAATGCGTTCAGCACTAATTTATGTTAACTGTTAAGATTCTTGGCCTTTCGTGATTTGTAGTCTTCGTGATAAGACGTATTATATTCAAGCTCCTAAGATATTTGCGGAGAAAGAGCTCCAAGTGGCATGTTATATGTTTCGATGGCCGCCACTATTATTACCATCATGAATCAGAACTTTGCGAGAAGTTCGTGATAACTTAGGAAGTACTCAATATATAATTCTACGTCTACATTGGTTGACCCACATAACTTGGGTGGATTTCACCTCTAGTACAGCGGCCAAAAAGGTATGGTTAAGACGAGACTGTTGAAGGATTCGATGATATGTATGCACCATATGCCATGCCATTTATATGAACTTTGTAATCGCCAATATTATGTGGACCCATCCACCTGACGACTTGCGTACTATGTTCTCAGTGCTCATGCCATTTATACAATGAACCGGCTGGCTCTTTAGGTGTCGTTAATTGATACTGTATTGTCTATCTCTATCTCTCTATCCCAGATGTAGGTGAGAAGAGACAGTTTCAGACAAGGTGCAGGTAGAAGCATAGGGCAAATAGACCAGTAATAACACAATTTATTTCATCGTGAATACCATCCTTCTCCATTTCATTGGTTACAGCTATCTGTCTATGATTCGTCTTCATACAGTTATTAGGTTTTGTGGAAAACACTATGTGATACTCCTCAACAATACATTAATGCAATTCCTTTCATCCTTTCCTTTGTTCCTGGTGGGTGTCCCATTCCGTCAAGAAATAGTTCTTTTAATGCTCATCTGAAACTATGAACACACTTTCCGCTGCCATTATTAATTTGTTTGAATATACACAGGTTTGATTTTGCCTCCAGAAATTACACAGTGGTTTAAAACACATCTACACATTTCCTAACGCACAATTTGTTTAATTAATCAGAAAAAAAGAAAAAAAAAAAGAAAAAAAAAAAAAAAATATATATATATATATATATATATATATATATATATATATATATATATATATATATATATATATATATATATATATATATATATATATATATATATATATATATATATATATATATATATATATATATTCATTTTTTCACACTCAAGTACATACAAACGAGCTGTTAATGGTCACACAGTCTGCTCTCAGATGCAGAAGGCAATGGAAGTTCCGCTGAGAGACTGTCGCTCTTACTGTAGTTTTTGAAAATGTATGGCCTCCTTCCAAACGAGGGCAATTCTTTATATAGGTCATCGTCGGACGACAGGGAAAGCAGTAATACTGAAGTGTTTTGCATACTCAAATCCCTGCATACTTTCGTCTAGATGTGAGTGTATGGAAAACTAAATATCTTCCTTAGTCGTAGACCGATGTCCATCTTAGACTTAAAACACCCCCTGGATTATTCTTTATCTTTCTAGATAATTGTCTTTTCTTTACATAAATCCATCTTTTCATAGGCGTATCCTAAACAGCAAAATTCTCAACTTGCCTAATGTTTCAATGCATTCCACTCGAGATTTCTCTATTCGTATAATGATTGTCGTAGAAGACTTTACACCTACTTATAAAGTAACAGTTATATTTTTAAATTACTGACCTCTTCCATGCTGTACTTCGCTCATAATGATGTAGTTTACCTCCAATTCCAATAAGGTTACACAGATTTGAGACTGGCCATGTTAGCTTAATGCATTTGTAAACAATGTGATTAAGGAAGCCATTTAATTGGTCCGTCTAGCATACACTGCTATAAAGTAAGGCGTGCCGTTGTGGTATGAATGGCATTGTGAATCAGAATTCACGACAATAAGCAACGTATAGTTTAGTTCAGCCAGTACTACTGACACAGTACATATCCGCGAATACAGCTTGGGAAGAGGATGTTAGTAATTACTTCAATACTAGCAATAATCCGTCAACATTGACAGGTTTTTCAATTGCAGCCCTCTTATCATTTTGATCCATAATAATAAGTCTGCAATACTTTAAATTAAAATGTTCCTAATCCTCAACTTCCTTTTATTCTTAGAGTCGACGCCTGGGTCCGGTGATCAGTCTCGATTGTGAAATTGGCGCCTATTAAATATCGTTGAAGTTTGGTTACTCTCAAGCTTATTGCACGCAATTCCTTCTCAAAAATGGGATACTTGGTTTCCGTTGGTGTAGGTTGTCGACTAATATGAGGATACGGCAATCTCAAAATAGGGCCTTAGAAAAAATACACTTTAATGTAGTTTAAGGTATCAGAACAACAATGAAAAACTTACATATTAAGGTTATTTTTTAAGAAAATGATGAGTTAAATTCGTTTTCCGAATGAAACTGGATACAAGAGTATCTTGATTGTCTGTTGATTTAATCTGCATTTCCGCACCTTCCTGTCTCCAGTTTCAACCACAGCTGGGGGGGGGGGGGTGCGACTGTGGTTGAAAGTTAGGCAATAATTGTATTGCCTCCGTTATATGTGACCGACCGACCGACGTACTTACGTCGATGCCTTTAGGGAAGTACACGGGTTTAATTTTTATATTTATTTAGGTTCTTATTTGTCCTATCTACCCTTCACTTTCTTTCCTTTCCCTGACGAAGGCCTTGTTGCAGTAACGGTGGTTATTTTCTTTGTCTTTTGTGTATTGAATTAACCTCTTTGTCTGCTTTGAATCATTTATGGCACAATACTTGCTAAAGATAAGATAGCTTAATAAAACAAAGCATCAAATAAAATAACCTGAAACAAAGCTTATAGCACAACACTAACTAAAAAATTAGGCATATATTTATTTACGAATGTGTATAATTTTATAAAACTTAAAAAATTCAATTTTTAAAAATGTATTTTTATGTTCGTGCAGCCTCTGTCAGAGAGAAATGGATTTCAGTACAAATTTGATTTGTAGGTTTTTTTCATGATGGCGGCTAATTATTACACACAACCTCGAGGCACACGATGCTCACAATTTGTAGTCATTGAAACGTGCTGGTAACGTGCTTTACATTCCCTACTGCTGTGTTATTGTCCCTCACATGTGCAGATAACATGAGATACATTCCATGATTTGTTTGAGTTCCTAACCATTGCTGATTTTTTTTTTTTTTCCTTAACCAGCGGCACTTGGGCTTTCAGCCCTTCGGCCCAATGACATGTCATTGCGAGGCTGGGGAACCTGAGGACTTTCCTTCCAACCCGGTCAGGAGCTTCGCTCCTTCCCATCCACAGAGGGTTTGTCACAGAAGCCGTTCAGGCTATTCAGTCAAAATTCCGGCCGTAAACATTTCTTCAAACGCTGACGCCCGGGTTTGAACCATAAACACCTGGTCGCCAGTACAACGCCGAAGCCATTACACCAGCGCGGCTCCCAACCGTTGCTGATAACATGATATACATTCCATGATTTGTTTGAGTTCCTAACCGTTGCTGATAACATGATATACAAACAATGTCGCTGTTTGTGTCTGTAACCCTTTACTGATTATTTGCAGCACACTCGTTGCAGACATTCCGCTCTATGATTTTCTTAACTTTCAGGGATTTCATTTGTCATGACTAGGAGGAGATGACCGTAAGCAATGCACAATGATCAAACTAAAGATGAAAGCTGGTGTAAATTAAGATGTCTATCAATACGACATGATTGACGCAGAGATATCTGAATGCACTTTAAACAGCTTGACAGAGGAACGAAGAACCTAACACATTTATTTTGCACTCTTGATTCCGCCACCCAACCTTATTGTTAACTTTCTAAATATAAAGTTCTATTTTTTATGTGTCTGGTCATATACGGAGTGCATGTGTATGTAATCGCAGAAAAGATGTATGGAGGGATCATTAAATCTAAAATATAGACAATTAAAGCCTAGAGTACTCTCGCATACTTTGTCCACTCAATTCAAAGAATATCCAATACTTTCTTTTTTCAGAATACCACAGATAATATTAAAATTGAAGAATAAAAGAAACACGATAACACAAGAGTAATGAGATAGTTTTACACCAGTCAATACTGCCCAGAGTTCATACAAGACTAACATGGCGGGTAATTAATTGTTGTCATGTCTAGTTCCCCAGGTCTCTAAAATGGTCACGAAATAATAGGACTATGCTTCTTTATGCGAGAGGTAAAAGACAACTAAAGTAACCTTGCATACGGAGTTAGGAACCTCATCATGTTAAATTAAACAAAGACAAATATCAAAAGAGAGAAATAAATGACCAAACCGTCCGCCTCACTACAAGAAACTCTTTTGTTTAGATTTAAGTAGCTGGTCTTAACACTCTACACGCCATTGTCTGAAGTCACCCTTTCCTCTCTTGTTCTATTTTGACCCTTTCCACTCGTATCCAATGTTTCTATTTTTCTGCCGCCCTCTAATAATATATATAAATATATAATACATTGTTTTCAATATGTCTTGATTTTATATTTCATATTTGTTTATCTCCAACTTATTATGTCCTCTTCTATTTCCAGTCCCCACTAATATTACGTTTGGGTAGTTTATTGTTCAGTTTCGTTTTTTAGTTTCTTAGTATGTACTGTGTACATCCGGTAGTGACAGACATTTCCTTTTCCGGGCACGTTCGTCTGTTCGCGGGCAGCAAAAGTGTTAGGACTTCGATGCCTTTAGGGAAGTACCTAGGCTTAATTTTTATATTTATTTAGGTTCTTATGTGTCCTATCTAGCCATCACTTTCTTTCCTTTCCCTGACGAAGGCCTTGTGGCCATAACGGTAGTTATTTTCTTTGTCTTTTGTCCTCGTAATACGAATCACCTTTTTCGATTTGTTTTTCATACCCATCCATTAGATTTAAATAGTATTGGCAACAAACACTGGAATGTGAACAAGTGACGATCAAATAAAGGATAACGTCATAGACCACCTCACAGTAATACAAGAAAACACCTTTCACCTCACAATTAGAAAAATGATCCATCAGGCAACTTCTTTTGATGTTTTTTGGTGTAGTAACGTGCCGAACAGTATAAACTGTCATTCAAGTCCAAATTTTTCGGGTCTATCATGCTATTATAAGTCTTCTTCTTCTTCCGTCCCTAGCCAACGACCGGCAAAGCAGTCAGTGGCCATTACGCCTAGTGGCGTCTTAAGGGCAACAGCGAATAGATTTTCTCTGCCGTTGTTCCCATCACGCCTAATGGCGTCTTTAGGGCAACGACAAATCAATCCGTTTTCTGTTGTTTCCGTAATCAAAGTGACTGGCAAACGGGTGATCAGCCGCTATTATAAGTACAGTACATTAATTTGTTACCTCAGGTCCCCAGTTCTCTCTGTCCATTGCCATTAGCTCAACGTCTTTCAATGTCTGTGACTGCCATGTAATGCTATGTACTTTGTGTTGTAAAATTCCATGCTTTTAAAGTGTCTAGCTTCGTCTGTTTATCCTGCTCTGCTTCCCATTCCTTCAATTTTGCTTTTTTATTTTCATACTGTATTTATTTTGCTCGCCCTCACTCCCCCGTTCCATGAGTTTTTATTATTTATCATCTTCTGTTTTTAT
Organism: Oreohelix idahoensis; assembly: GCA_024509875.1. Classification (NCBI taxonomy): domain Eukaryota; kingdom Metazoa; phylum Mollusca; class Gastropoda; order Stylommatophora; family Oreohelicidae; genus Oreohelix; species Oreohelix idahoensis. The sequence goes on from JAMPIV010011073.1 coordinate 62,591, forward strand.
CTTGCACTTCTCCCCCCACTCTCTTTTTCCATCAGTTTTGCTTATTTATCACTTTCTGTTTTTATCTTGCTCTACTCCCACCCCCCCCCCCTTTCCCCCACCCTCCGTTTCAGCTTGGTTCGCTATTTCCTCCATTTCGCTTATTTATTATCATACATACATGTTCCTTTATGCTGCTGTTGGTGCATTAAGCCGGTATTGCATTTGGTTCTCTTGCAGGAAACCTGCTCCATATCATTGACATGACGTGTGCAGCAACGGTTTGTTTAGCAGTTTATTTGACGTGATGAGGATGTCAGCGGTTAATGGAATCTACAAAACTATGTTTCTGTGACCTTCAATGAACTCAGTGTGTCACTAGTTACCAGAAATGTACTTCCACGTGAGAGGATTGGTTAGCTGTAACAATGTGCCAGCTAACTATAGTATCTAAGACATGTACAGTCCTAAACTCTAGATAACAATGCACGATATTACTGAAACACCAACATTCAATAATACCTGAGCCTTTACGATTTAGTCATATTAAAAACAAATTGCACTACCAGATTACAATTTCAGACTACATGACATGTGAAATGAACTGTGTGTTTGCATGCGAATAAGATCACCTTATTTGTATGTTGACTAGATGTGAAATAATTGTGGTTCTTTAGTAATTTAACCACATATGCATTGATGTATGTCTTGTTGACAACGTGTGACTTAATTTTTACTATGATAAAACACATTATATTGGAAAAAACCCCATATTTGGTGATATAAAATGAACAAGGCTCACTGAGACACCACAGTAAACATATTTTACGGACACTGTTTTCACTGAAGAAAATTCAGTCCTTTTCCTCGACATTCTGCACAGTAACACGAGACAATTTGACGTCCAAAAGGCCAATTATACAGTAACGGATATGGAGCTGGAAGACGCTCATACTCAGTAGGATTAAAGCTCAGTGGTATATCATTCCAATGATGAACTGGTAAACAGGCTATTGGACGTTGAAACATGAGACATTCTTGTATAGGCCATGGGAGTCCAGTCTGACGTATTCTTTGTTCACGACCAGGACTAGGACCGATCATTGATGACACAACGATGAAAGATAATTTGACCAATGGCCAAGGATGTCCAATGGCGTACTGAATAAATCTTTTACTTCTATCGTCAAGTGTAAGAAGAAATCTTGTGTTTTTCATCATTCGAAAATCTTTTTTAAAGATAAAGCAATTAGCAATAAAGTATCGGTGTATGCCATAACGTGAGCTACTTGTCAGAACATTGAGCAGAGGAGAAGATACACTGCCAGAATATTTACATGTATATCCCAGACGAAAAAGTGTAAATCCATTACATACACAAAATTGTATAAAGTGTGAATGATAAAATAATGCCTCATTATCACCATCTGTTCTGAGTTTCGGAAGTATGCGGTCAAGTAAGGGACGAAACTGGCTATTTAAGTGAAGATTGCTGGTTACTTTTAGAAGTTTTAATATTGTATAGGGATCCACGTGAAGACGGAGGTTTTCGAGGGCATAGACTAATGCCGTTCTTTGCGTCTTGTCCGACTGATCAGCGTTAGCTCCTTTAGAAATAAGAAAATTAACAACTCTATAAGAGCCGTTTTCTGAAGCCCACATCAGTGCAGTCACTCCATTAACATCTTGTGCGTTTATATCTGCTCCTTTTAGTAATAAAGCTTCTGACATTTTTCTCACCTTTCTTTCATCATCATCATCGTCAGATATTGTCATAACGGCGTGCATCAGAGGCGTTTTTCTAGTTACGTCCCTTAGGTTCACATCAGCTCCATTCCAAAGAAATAGCTCGACAGCGGCGAGGTTATGGTCAGCAGTCGCGATCATCAAGGCTGACTTACCTTGTTTGTCCTGTTTGTTGACGTCTGCGCTTGCATCAGACAACTGTGATACTATACTGTATCCCTCATCATCACTGTCATCATCAGAATCGTCGCTAGACTCATCACTAACATCTCTATAATGTGGAACGCCAGCAATGGCGGCAAAAATCAGCGCTGTCCTACCTTTGTTATCAGTAAGGTTAACATTAGCGCCGGCAGAAATTAAAAGGCGAACGCACTTTTTGCTGCACATGTTACCAGCTGCATACATTAGCGCTGTTTCAGCTGTCTGGTTTTGTGCGTTAACATCTACGCCAGCGTTAACGACAATCTTCACGCAAGACCTAGTCCGGCGTTCATCAGAAGCCCAGCTCATTGTTTCTGAACGCATGAGAACATGCATTTAAACTGTACAGCTTTCATTGTCTCTAGACTTGACATCTACGCCAGACTCAAGTAACGTACTGAGACGAGCTGCTTTCTTACACCTACCAGCCAGAAAGTATTTGTTCATCGCTATGTGCAAATCAAAGAGTTGATAACTGACTGTAGAAAAAAACTCCTCGGAACCTTTGAACAAAGACAGTACTTCAGAGAAATGGCGTCATGCAATAGTTGCTGCCATATCAATTTTTATTAATTGTAGAAACGTTCTTGAGAAGGCGAGGATATTACCACTCAATACAGGTTACGTTTGTTGTCACTCAATCTAGTTACATTATATCCTTGTATTTGTTAACCAAATACATAATGACAATTGTCAGCAGGACGGCAGCAAATTTTATATTTTACGTCACTGATTCTGAAAAAGAAAAAAACCATTACAGATATTCAAACATTAGAGATACATTACTGAAATATGACATTATGACACAATTTATTCATACATTAAAGATACTTTAGTGAAGTATGACTTTATGACACAATTCATTTATACATTAGAGATACATTAGTGAAGTATGACATTGTGACACAATTCATTCATACATTAGAGATACATTAGTGAAGTATGACTTTATGACACAATTCATTCATACATTAAAGATACATTAGTGAAGTATGACTTTATGACACAATTCATTCATACATCAGAGATACATTAGTGAAGAATGACATTATTACACAATTCATTCATACATTAGAGATACATTAGTGAAGTATGCCATTGTGACACAATTCATTCATACATTAGATATACATTAGTGAAGTATGACATTATGACACAATTCATTTATACATTAGAGATACAATAGTAAAGTATGACATTATTACACAATTCATTCATAAATTAGAGATACAATAGTGAAGTATGACATTGTGAAAAAATTCATTCATACATTAGACATACAATAGTAAAGTATGACATTATTACACAGTTCATTCATACATTAGAGATACATTAGTGAAGTATGACATTGTGACACAATTCATTCATACATTAGAGATACATTAGTGAAGTAAGACATTGTGCCACAATTCATTCATACATTTGAGATACAATAGTGAAGTATGACATTGGGACACAATTCATTCATACATTAGAGATACATTAGTGAAGTATGACATTATTACACAATTCATTCATACATTAGAGATACATTAGTGAAGTATGACATTGTGACACAATTCATTCATACATTAGAGATACATTAGTGAAGCATGACATTGTGACAAAATTCATTCATACATTAGAGCTACATTAGTAAAGTATGACACTGTGACACAATTCATTCATACATTAGAGATACATTAGTAAAGTATGACATTATTACACAAATCATTCATACATTAGAGATACATTAGTGAAGTATGACATTGTGACACAAAACATTCATACATTAGAGATACATTAGTGAAGTATGACATTATGACACAATTAGTTCATACATTAGAGATACATTAGTGAAGTATGACATTATTACACATTTCATTCATACATTAGAGATAAATTAGTAAAGTATGACATTTTTATACAACTAATTCATACAACAGAGATACATTAGTGAAGTATGACATTATTACACAATTCATTTATACATTAGATATACATTAGTACAGTATGACATTATTACACGATTCATTCATATATTAGAGATACATTAGTGAAGTATGACATTGTGACACATGTCATTCATACATTAGAGATACATTAGTGAAGTTTGACATTATGACACAATTCATTTATACATTAGAGATACTTTAGTGAAGTATGACATTGTGACACAATTCATTCATACATTTGAGATACATTAGCTAAGTATGACATTTCATTTGTGGCACAATTCATTCATACATTAGAGATACATTAGAGAAGTATGACACTATGACACAATTCATTCATACATTAGAGATACATTAGTGAAGTATGACATTATTACACAATTCATTCATACATTAGAGATACATTACTGAAGTATGATATTGTGACACAATTCAGTCATACATTAGAGATACATGAGTGAAGCATGACATTATTACACAATTCATTCATACATTAGAGATACATTAGTGAAGTATGACATTGTGACACAATTCATTCATACATTAGAAATACATTAGTAAAGTATGACATTATGACACAATTCATTTATTCATTAGAGATACATTAGTGAAGTATGACATTATTACACAATTCATTCATACATTAGAGATACATCAGTGAAGTATGACATTGTGAAACAATTCATTCATGCATTAGAGATACATTAGTGACGTATGACATTGTGACACAATTCATTCATGCATTAGATATACATTAGTGAAGTATGACAATATGACACAATTCATTTATTCATTAGAGATACATTAGTGAAGTATGACATTATTACACAATTCATTCATACATTAGAGATACATCAGTGAAGTATGACATTGTGAAACAATTCATTCATGCATTAGAGATACATAAGTGAAGTATGACATTCTTACACAATTCATTATACATTAGAGATACATTAGTGAAGTATGACATTGTGACAGAATTCATTCATACATTACCCTTTAGCTCCCCAAGGAACATAGACCTTTAAGAAACACCTACAAGGTCTTCCCGTCGCTTGCCAATGGCTCATAATGTGTCTATGTCTAAGTCTAAGTCTTTCTTATAATGTTCATTTCTCCCTCCCCCCATTTATGAGTGTGTTTTCTGTCTAACTCTCCCTCTCCTACACCTGGAAATAAGTAATGCATGATAATGCTATCAACAGGTTTCCTCAGTGTGTGTCATTGTCCATCGCCATTGTCGTCTTTTCATTTTCTTGTTCGATATGCACTTATCTATTTTGATCATGAATTCCCCATTGGAGACCTTATCGTACAATGTTAGCCCTTATATTCCTAGCATTCACTCGTTGACAAAAGGCAGTAACTTCTTGGTTCTTGATTTTGATGTTCTCCATATGTGACAGAATGGGGCGACGCATATTAGATACTCTTGAGTTTTGGCTACTGTTGGGCCACTACTGCAGAGCAGCGGAGGCAATACCGTCACACCATGTTTTACACCGATATGATAAGACGGACTTGGCATTATAATGACACAATGGCAAGAACAAATTGGCCATAAACGTACTTTTCTTAATTCCATTGCCCTTTGTAGTTTTCTCCAGCAAGAACAATCTCTCCTACATTTTCTCCACATAGTTTACGTTATCTTATACTTACAGTCCGTGCAGGCGTCATTATTTCAGTAGATCACATACTCAGGCGACCACTCCATATATTGTTCCTTTTTCTACGACTTGTACTTTTACTGCTGACACCCTTCTCTCTCAATACCATATCCAGATCATTATATTTCGACGATTTAAAAGCTTGATGCTCATCGTATAGATTTGCTTCTCTCTTCTATACATGTCCCAATGAGATGTTCACATAACATTTGCATGTAATTGAAATTAACGACATTTTATCAGCTGCTCTCAACCTCTACACCTCACGGTAGAAGGGGTACGACTAAGTAGGTAAGTAAGTTATCAGTTGCTCTCATCTGCCATTCTAATGTTAAGCTTACTAAACTGATGCTATCTCCGTCTGGTCTAACCTGTGCTGAGCCTGAGGTATTGTTATTGATCCTTTTACTCGCTTGTAATGTCATCGTTTGTCTGATTGGTTGGATGCTCAGTGTCCCACTTGTGCTTTCTTTGATCTCGATATATTTCTTGATTCCTTTATATATGGTGGCCACTGAAAGACTGAAGGGTATAAAACAAAAATAACTGGAATAGAAAAAGTCTTGAGTTTTACTCGTTGCTGGACATCATACGTAGCCATTTTAATCTCAAAGGGATGCTCTATAACCAAAAAAAAAAAAATAGAAAAGATTGAAAATGAACAAGTTATGATTTTTCCTAACCCTTCAGTCTTTCAGTGGCCACCCAGTACAAGGATATCCTCGGTAGAGCGCAATGGTTAGTGCACTGGCTACCCAGCTCGGCGATCCTGATTCGATCCCCAGCTGAGGTTGGATTTGTTAGACAGCAAACGGCGCCGGGGTCAATACAGCCTCATACGGTAAGGTTATTGCGTCCGGCGTCATGCTGAGCACATCACCCCTAGTGTGCCGATGGTCAAGAAAATATGGGCCTAACACCATATTCCCAATATGCCTCAATGGGCGTGTATCGGGATCCTTTACCTCCTATTTATATAAGAGTATCTCCTTCCTGTGCCAATCTGTCAGCTTCCTAATTACCAGAGATATTGTGGTGGGGTGGTTTGTACCGTATCACAATTCTTTTGAACTACTGACATTTATGGAAGTGCTGTTCTCAGGTACTTCAATTTTTTCAGGATCGGAATTGCAAAGAGGTATGCCGTTCGCCTTGAATTCTAAAGAAACCGAGTTCGATTCCTACTGCAGGAAAGATAATTTATGGACATTTTTTTTCTCCAGAACCAGTGGTCCTAATGATGTCATTCCCCCCCCCCCCCCCCTCCCTGGTCTCCTGGGTAGTGAGATCGGATGCCTAGCCTTCTCGGATAAGGGCGAAAAAATAGGAGGTGCCGTGTGCAAGTTGCGCACGTTAAAAATCGCATGGCTGTTGGAAATCGTAAAGCGTAGGTCATAAGGCCGCTTTCCAGGCAAAAATGTAAAGTATTAGAAACCTACCCACCAAAAAATATTTATATAATGTGTGATTCATATATACACACATTGGAATTCTCGTCGGTGCTATGGAGTTCGTGTCCTGTGCTGAGATCCTCCTTCTGTGATCTAAAGGAAGAGATCAGAGCCCTGATGGAGTTGTCTGTGTGCAATGATGATAATCCTTATAACCAAAGCAATCCAATCACTTTCTTTCGTTAGCTCTTGACTGAGGTTGTTACTGACAGTGACATTGTGAATAACAGTACTAGTTTCTCGATGGTTTTGTGTGTCATTAAATCATCTCTTATAATTGTTATGACATCATGCTCTATCCTGAAGTTACTTGAAAATTGCCTTGTTGCTACTGATGGTTTATCAGTAGACAATTACCTGTAATAAAATAGACTTTCACCTCACTTTTCTGCAGTCATTATTTGCTGATCCACATATGCAAAGTGGAGTCGGATGGATGTTTGAATAGTTATGTGGTAATAATTTGTTCTCCTTATGAGCAACGATTATTATTGAATTAACTTTTCTGGATGAGGTACACGTTATATCACATCATAACATGAGACAGATGGTTATACAACATTTATTGAAATAATATTACAACATAACATGAGACAGATGGTTATACAACATTTATTGAAATAATATCACAGCATAACATGAGACAGATGGTTATACAACATTTATTGAAATAATATCACAGCATAACATGAGACAGATGGTTATACAACATTTATTGAAATAATATTACAACATAACATGAGACAGATGGTTATACAACATTTATTGAAATAATATCACAGCATAACATGAGACAGATGGTTATACAACATTTATTGAAATAATATCACATCATAACATGAGACAGATGGTTATACAACATTTATTGAAATAATATCACAACATAACATGAGACAGATGGTTATACAACATTTATTGAAATAATATTGTCGTGGTTGAGTTTGAGTGTAGAGTATTTGTCGAGTTGGACAACAGTAGTGAAATCGACAAGGGATAGTGGACTGACAGAGTTATAGATTACACACACAGAAAGGTGTAAATAGGAGATGGACTTGAGACAACCTGGAAGAAGATTTACCAAAATGATCTCTCTCTCCAAGCCTCAACTCACTTATGTCTGTCTAAGCATCTCCTGCTCTCACTCTTTTCTCTTATCATACATAGAGATTCTAGTAAAGAGCTAAAAATACAAATATGGATGGAAAGGTCGTGAACAGCGTATTAATAAAGGTGTAAACTTTATTAAAGAAGAAAAAGCATGGAATTAATGCATATCATCACAACAACAAAAAATTACATCAATAATCATCAATAACCAAAATATGCCAAATACACCAACAACCACACACACACCACCATTCATAAAACCTGTAGAACACAGAGAGATGAAATAACTGAGTGTCAGTCCGTCCGCTTTCGGGACCATATGAAATAGCTCCAGTAAGTGGTTTTTTCGTACATATCCTCCATGGGTGATGGAATTAACCTGAATAAAATCACTGTATAGGCGCTATCATTGGTGATTCCTCCCTAATTGCGCGAGGTGGTCTGGAAGACTCTATCCATAGATGGCTGCTCATACGTGCGAGGTTTTAAGTATCCAGAAAATACACCAGAAGAAGTCACTTGAGGACAAAAAAAGTCCCAGGCGCGCTTATCCGGCGCAAGGCTCCGCTTGGCTGTAAATCCGGTTTAAACTGGTTTGGCTGTGGTTTGCTGAGTGCCCCGTTTAGGCACAAAAAAGGCGGGTGATATGGAATTCTGCTATAGGCATGCTGGGCGGGTTTGATATTCTGGAAGCCGCAATGCTCTGGCTGGTAATCCAATAGGCGAGTAGAGAGCTACTACTGCATTTGGCGATTCCAGATTTTGCGTTGGCTCCGTTGCACTGCGTGAGCTTAACTTGGCGTTGACAAAAAGGGGTTTTGATTCAGGAACGGGGTTGACGATTCGTTGCTAGATGTGTACAGAAACCCTCTAGATCGAAGAGTATATGACTTTCTTCGCCTGAATGAAGTCTGCTCTAGCGATTCGGTCTTCCTGAAACTGAGACCCAAAAAGAGACACCCTTTTACTTCAAGCAAATAATAAATCACACTAACTTTATACAGAAAGTTTCGCTCCACTATGGGATTAAATTTATTGTAGTTATTGCTATGATAGTTTAGGGCTGTCTTTAACCATGTCTCCTGTTCCTTAAAAATATCAATTATCAACACGCGCCCGCATAGGCTTAATATCTTTTGTACACCCATGTAACTGTCATTAAATGTTCTGACAGCAAAAATCTACTCCTCTTCTCCCAATCTCAACATACAGGAAACCTAACCTGTAGTTACAGTTAAATGAATATGCTTATTCATCTTACAACATTAAATGAATTTACATAAACAGATTACAGCATTTGACATTACACAAATAAATCGGATGTCCCCTTGGGGAAATATATTAGCATTCCACAAATGAGTACAAAGAAAATGCAATGTTCTTGCTATAATAATACAGTTGTGGCTAAATCATGATATAATTATATCTATGCCTGGTGACTGCTTTCGGTGAAAGTTATAGACTAGTGCCTAGCCACACAAGTAAGCATAAAATGATCCGCCCTTGCCACTAGAAATATCTATCAAAAAGGAATAAGTGACTATCTCCTATAATCCAGAGTTATTACCTGCATCTCACTATTCAGTTTCTAAGTGCACCATCCACACCTGACATTATCTTACAGAAATGACAGTTAATTTTTGCTGACTCTTAACCCAATGGTAAGCATTCGTGGACTGATTCTACGCGTAATATCTGTTATTGTAAGTTTAACATTTAACCCATGATAAACCGTAACAGTTTAAGAACCACTTAATAGGCCGTAGACAGCGCTACCTTATCACTGAATAAATTACTAGGAGAAGTCCTCAGAAATAAATTCACTTTCCTAACAGATATATAAAAGCTAACATGAATCTAATATATTATAATTATAAGATATGTCAACACACCCCGAAAATGACTAGAACATAGGCAAACACATTCTAGTATTGTGTTAAAGTTTGCCTTATCTCATGATGGTCATCTACGGGCCAGGAAAATTTACGAATGTCTTTTTCTATTAAAACCAGTCTACTCTTATAGATCACAAGGGACGCTCCCCCCGGACACCTGGCCTGCATATTTCTACAGAAGTTCGGCGAAAGACGTAATCTAGAGTAAGACAACAGAAATCGTGCGAAAGTTCCCCAGGTAGAGAAATGCATAACATTATGCTCTATCTTGTCTAAGGGCAAAAACCCAAAGACTGACCGCGGGTTTGTCTCCTCCTGCCTCCAGGATGCATAATATTATGATCCGAAGCAGCGTTCTGGAAGCCAAACACAGGGACCCTTTCGCTCGTGATCAAAGGCTTCAAACGCAAGAGATATTTCCCTGGTCAGACCAGGTGGGGCTTAGATAATATTATCGTTCGCTGACCGCTACAGGCCGGAACGTAACCAAACCTCGGGTGGGGTTAGAGAAGGTGAAAAAGTTTGGCCACGAAGGTAGAAAATGAAAGAAAAAGAAATTACAAAATGTCCAGGTAAACAGAACATTTAAAGGAGTAATCAAATTATGGACAAGATGGTAAAAATACATTATCGGTCACGTGACAAGTGCCCCCCCTTTTAAAGTTCGAGGAATACGGACAAAAATGACAGTAATTTATCTTTTCCATCGATGTCCGTTACATGTCGTAAGAACCTTCTATAATCATAACCAAAATCGTATCCAATTTCTGTCAGTACTGTCTGACTAGCTCCGAGTTCATTTCTTTTCTTCCCTCTGTCTAATAGACGTTCAGCGAATGTAATTTTGCGAGGCCAGTCGGCGCTGACGCCCTTCGTTTCCGTGTGAACCTGACCTTGCTTCCGCAATTCGCTGTGCCTGTTTATGGTCCGGAAAATTATCCGCACCTGTTGTGGTTTTCGGCCCCGCCTGAACTCACTGGCCACTGCGTAGATAATCCGCCTGTTATGTGCAGTGTAATCATTGTTGGGCTCAGGCTGCTTATGTATATTTTTACCTGTCACGGGCGTGGCCTTGAATAACCCTCTATAGCTGCAGTCTATAGGGATTTTTCGCGCGCGTGTAACCCTAGTTGGCAAATAAAGCCGTTCGTTGGCCGAAGAAATGCTAGCATTTTTCTTCTGCCTCTCCCCACCTACTTCCCTGTTTCGATGGGAGCATTGATCAATCTTCAGACCTGTGCCGTCTAAAGGTGGATCTGGAGCTTTCCTTGCCTTGCCAGTCACAACTCTGGCTTGGTCAACGGAAATGATCAAGTTGCTCTGTAATTGCCTGGCGGAGGCGACTACTTTGCTGTCCATCAGTGGGGTTGAGACCACTGGAACAATGCGATTTGAATGAGAGAACTCAGCTGCCTGAAGCAGAGAGTAATCGATCGCATTCTGGGGTTCTACTAAATCATAACAGATCTCCGTAGTTTCTATCCGTGAAGACAGATAGGTAATATCTGCGAGTTGCAGAGTTTGTTGAGTCGCTTTCCCTTTACTAGCATGACGTGAGCCAAGGCTCTCAACAATGGCTCCTTGTACAGTAGTAAGGCAGCTTTTCTCACTGTCTTCTGCCCTGAGAAGTGTGAGAGACTCAAATGGAATACCAGGGATCCCTTCGCCTGGAACCCTGTGTCCATCATAAACGTCAACTTTGCCCTCCCCTGAGGAAGTTACTGGCGTCAGTTGAACTTTGTCCTGCAATGCGAGATCCACTTCCTGGTTGACAGGCCCCGCAGACTGCATGCAAAAGACTGGACTGTTTGAGATCCCGTTAGATCGCGAAGTGTCCGAGAAAAAAACTCTCGTTGTGTTTTTCCAAAGTTTCTTGGAACGGTTTGGAAAGTTTAACCCTTTTAGCAGGCGACTTATTCTTGCACCTTTTAAGCTCAGGGTGATAAGAGGAGCGGCGCCTCCATTCTACGATCGCTGAGTTGGAGGGATACGCCTCTGCATATGGTTTTTCGCTGTCCGGCCGGGAATCTTGCGAAATATAACGTGATAGGGTGTGGCTCCCTTTTCTCGACGTCACGTGTCGGTTAGGTGCTGCTCGGTCTGGAGCGTGAGAGGCTCGGGGTTCGCCGCTTGCCAGACGGGAACAATCCGTATTACAATGCTTGTTAGCACCTCTCTCACCTTTGTGCAGTTTCCATGCCTGGGAACGTTGCGTAATTTTCCCCGTGGCCTTAGGTCTGCTATCCCGACGTAAATTCTTTCCTTGTTTGGGCTTCGGATCCAAGTCCAAAGGAAAGTCAATTTTCTGGAGTTGGGGTTTGGTTTTAGCAGGCAAGTTTTCTTTCATGGGCGCAAGGTTTGCAGGGGCGTTGACCGTTAAGGGCACAGTAGAAGGGGAAGTAGAGTGACTACATTTAGTATCTGTTTCCACCCTCCGAATTTGGCTATCCAGTTCATTCATTCTGATTTGGTGTAGCCTGTCCCATTCTTGGCTTTCTCTGTCCCTTTCTTGTCGCTCCATTTCCAATTGCTTGTCCCGTTCTTGTCTTTGCTTTTCCCTTTGCTTCTCATCTTCTATCACTTCTTCTACATACTGTCGGGTGAATACTTCACTCTCCCCAGTTTGTTTACAGGACCATGCCAAGATTAAACGGCTGTCAAACCAATTGTCTACCTCGTATTGATCCTGCAGGCTTACTGCAAATTCAAGAAAGGGCTGGATTTCGATATCCTTGTACTCCATGTACTTAGCTACCTAGAGGGCAATCCTATGTACTTTATCTAGATCGGTCATTATATCAGGGTGAGCAAACACTATAGAAGAATAGAACCTAGAGATCTTAGTTACCTAGTCCATTAGGTGCTGATTAATTTAGTAATCAATAAAATCTAGGCTAGCCTGGGAACTTTAAAAAACAAGAAAGTTTGTAGCTACTCTGATCGACAAGCACAAACCCCAAAAAACTCCAAAAAAATGTAAGTGATGTAAAACTTATTACTATCACTTCACCCCAGTTCTGTCAGTACTAAGCTATTGAGAGGATTGGTTACTATCATCCGAATGAACACCCTCCCTTGGTACAGATGCAAGCTAGTAACTGACTATCTGTAGCTTCTTATCTCAGATTAAAGAGCTACTCATGAAAAAATATTAACCCTTAAAAAAAAATTTTTTCTGACTTTTACAACAATAGTCGTCAGATTTGTCAACCAAAAACTCAGCAGTGATACCATCAACCTTTACCAGCTGTCTCATGTGTAGCATGAACAATAAATGTAACTTAATATTTATGATTGCTGTGGAGAAAAAAATCTGTTCCGACTTCCTCCAAAAGAAATAGTTCGATATGTCTAGGGGAAAGAAATTCCTATAATCTGCCGAACACTAAACTCTAAGAATCAGAATAGAATCTTGTGAGAGATTCATCCTCGGAACGAGCACATATTAAATGTCGTACTAGATGCGTTCAAGAATCCAGCACCGGCCCACATTAATGTGTGCATCAAATGTAGCTCAAAATATCCCGGCGAGCCCGTCATTTGTCGTGGTTGAGTTTGAGTGTAGAGTATTTGTCGAGTTGGACAACAGTAATGAAATCGACAAGGGATAGTGGACTGACAGAGTTATAGATTACACACACAGAAAGGTGTAAATAGGAGATGGACTTGAGACAACCTGGAAGAAGATTTACCACAATGATCTCTCTCTCCAAGCCTCAACTCACTTATGTCTGTCTAAACATCTCCTGCTCTCACTCTTTTCTCTTATCATACATAGAGATTCTAGTAAAGAGCTAAAAATACAAATATGGATGGAAAGGTCGTGAACAGCGTATTAATAAAGGTGTAAACTTTATTAAAGAAGAAAAAGCATGGAATTAATGCATATCATCACAACAACATAAAATTACATCAATAATCATCAATAACCAAAATATGCAAAATACACCAACAACCACACACACACCACCATTCATAAAACCTAAAGAACACAGAGAGATGAAATTACTGAGTGTCAGTCCGTCCGCTTTCGGGACCATATGAAATAGCTCCAGTAAGTGGTTTTTTCGTACATATCCCCCATGGGTGATGGAATTAACCTGAATAAAATCACTGTATAGGCGCTATCATTGGTGATTCCTCCCTAATTGCGCGAGGTGGTCTGGAAGACTCTATCCATAGATGGCTGCTCATACGTGCGAGGTTTTAAGTATCCAGAAAATACACCAGAAGAAGTCACTTGAGGACAAAAAAAGTCCCAGGCGCGCTTATCCGGCGCAAGGCTCCGCTTGGCTGTAAATCCTGTTTAAACTGGTTTGGCTGTGGTTTGCTGAGTGCCCCGTTTAGGCACAAAAAAGGCGGGTGATATGGAATTCTGCTATAGGCATGCCGGACGGGTTTGATATTCTGGAAGCCGCAATGCTCTGGCTGGTAATCCAATAGGCGAGTAGAGAGCTACTACTGCATTTGGCGATTCCAGATTTTGCGTTGGCTCCGTTGCACTGCGTGAGCTTAACTTGGCGTTGACAAAAAGGGGTTTTGATTCAGGAACGGGGTTGACGATTCGTTGCTAGATGTATACAGAAACCCTCTAGATCGAAGAGTATATGACTTTCTTCGCCTGACTGAAGTCTGCTCTAGCGATTCGGTCTTCCTGAAACTGAGACCCAAAAAGAGACACCCTTTTACTTCAAGCAAATAATAAATCACACTAACTTTATACAGAAAGTTTCGCTCCACTATGGGATTAAATTTATTGTAGTTATTGCTATGATAGTTTAGGGCTGTCTTTAACCATGTCTCCTGTTCCTTAAAAATATCAATTATCAACACGCGCCCGCATAGGCTTAATATCTTTTGTACACCCATGTAACTGTCATTAAATGTTCTGACAGCAAAAATCTACTCCTCTTCTCCCAATCTCAACATACAGGAAACCTAACCTGTAGTTACAGTTAAATGAATATGCTTATTCATCTTACAACATTAAATGAATTTACATAAACAGATTACAGCATTTGACATTACACAAATAAATCGGATGTCCCCTTGGGGAAATATATTAGCATTCCACAAATGAGTACAAAGAAAATGCAATGTTCTTGCTATAATAATACAGTTGTGGCTAAATCATAAGATATAATTATATCTATGCCTGGTGACTGCTTTCGGTGAAAGTTATAGACTAGTGCCTAGCCACACAAGTAAGCATAAAATGATCCGCCCTTGCCACTAGAAATATCTATCGAAAAGGAATAAGTGACTATCTCCTATAACCCAGAGTTATTACCTGCATCTCACTATTCAGTTTCTAAGTGCACCATCAACACCTGACATTATCTTACAGAAATGACAGTTAATTTTTGTTGACTCTTAACCCAATGGTAAGCATTCGTGGACTGATTCTACGCCTAATATCTGTTATTGTAAGTTTAACATTTAACCCATGATAAACCGTAACAGTTTAAGCACCACTTAATAGGCCGTAGACAGCGCTACCTTATCACTGAATAAATTACTAGGAGAAGTCCTCAGAAATAAATTCACTTTCCTAACAGATATATAAAAGCTAACATGATTCTAATATATTATAATTATAAGATATGTCAACTCACCCCGAAAATGACTAGAACATAGGCAAACACATTCTAGTATTGTGTTAAAGTTTGCCTTTTCTCATGATGGTCATCTACGGGCCAGGAAAATTTACGAATGTCTTTGTCTATTAAAACCAGTCTACTCTTATAGATCACAAGGGACGCTCCCCCCGGATACCTGGCCTGCATATTTCTACAGAAGTTCGGCGAAAGACGTAATCTAGAGTAAGACAACAGAAATCGTGCGAAAGTTCCCCAGGTAGAGAAATGCATAACATTATGCTCTATCTTGTCTAAGGGCAAAAACCCAAAGACTGACCGCGGGTTTGTCTCCCCTGCCTCCAGGATGCATAATATTATGATCCGAAGCAGCGTTCTGGAAGCCAAACACAGGGACCCTTTCGCTCGTGATCAAAGGCTTCAAACGCAAGAGATATTCCCCTGGTCAGACCAGGTGCGGCTTAGATAATATTATCGTTCGCTGACCGCTACAGGCCGGAACGTAACCAAACTTCGGGTGGGGTTAGAGAAGGTGAAAAAGTTTGGCCACGAAGGTAGAAAATGAAAGAAAAAGAAATTACAAAATGTCCAGGAAAACAGAACATTTAAAGGAGTAATCAAATTATGGACAAGATGGTAAAATACATTATCGGTCACGTGACAAATATCACAACATAATATGAGACAGATGGTTATACAACATTTATTGAAATAATATCACAGCATAACATGAGACAGATGGTTATACAACATTTATTAAAATAATATCACAACATAACATGAGACAGATGGTTATACAACATTTATTGAAATAATATCACAACATGACATGAGACAGATGGTTATACAACATTTATTGAAATAATATAACAAATATTTATCTTCTAATTTACTGTCGTTGTGAAAATGTGGTCCTATCTTTTCGTGGCCATTTACCTTTTTCATCGTCGTTCTCGTTGTATTTCTCTCCGTCTTTGCCGTGTCGTCAATTATCGCACGAAATAACCTAGTTGTATGTCATTTCAACTTTAAGCGTTCTCGTCCTGGCGCTTTCCTGTAGCGTATCATTCATAATGCTGTCACCGCGTACGGTGTAAGTGACATACCAGCATTATATGTTAAAGCACAAGGGACACGTTAGTAGTATACCATGTTGGAAACAGGTATCATTCAGGCGGCGGCGTGTGACTTTTATATAGCAAAATACTCGATCGATTTCAGGCGGTGGCGTTTCAGGCGGCGGTGTATGACTTTTTATATAGCGATATATTTTAGCGGCGGGGCTTCCTCTGACGATCAGACGTATGACTTTTTATATAGTAATATACGATAATGGTGTTTGTTTATACAATATATATAAAAAATATAAAAAATCGATAATGACGGAAAATTTAAAAAATCGATAATGTTGGGTTACTAAGAGGGTTTTTGAAGTGCCTTTTTTGGGCTGGCGTGGGTGATGATGTAGCTGGCGGGGTGGGTTAGGGTGGATTTTTGTGTGATGTGGTAGTGTATTGGTGTGTTTGTTTAGACATATATACACACATATATATACATTCATATATACGGAGATGTGGTGACGTTGTCAGGATGCATCTGTGGTGACGGAGGCTTAGGTTACTAAGGGGTTTTTTAAGGGAACGGGTATTGCTTTTTGGCTGGCGGTGATGCCTCATGGGTGTGTGCTGGGGTGTAGCTGGTGGATGTATGTATGACGCAGGAGTGACGTGTTAGATAGAAGTATATAGTTAATGATCTCTTTTAAAAGAATACTTGAGTAAAGAGGAAAATATAAAAATCGATAATGTTGGATTAGGTTACTAAGAGGTTTTTTGAAGTGCCTTTTTTTGTGTTGGCGTGTGTGCTGATGTATGTTGTAGGGGTAGCTGGCGGGGTGGGTTAGGGTGGATTTTTTGTGTGAAGTATTGTGTTGATAGTGTATCGATGTGTTTGTTTATACATGTATACAATATATGTATAAAAAATATAAAAAATCGATAATGTTGGGTTACTAAGAGGGTTTTTGAAGTGTCTTTTTTGGGCTGGCGTGGGTGACGATGTAGCTGGTGGGTTAGGGTGGATTTTTGTGTGATGTTGGGTGTGTTTGTTTAGACATATAGACATACATATATACATTCATATATACAGAGATGTGGTGACGTTGTCAGGATGCATCTGTGGTGATGGCGGCTTAGGTTACTAAGGTTTTTTTTTAAGGGAACGGGTATTGTTTTTTGACTGGCGGTGATGACTCATGGGTGTGTGCTGGGGTGTAGCTGGTGGTTGTATGTATGATGCAGGAGTGAACTGTTAGATAGAAGTATATAGTTAATGATCTCTTTTAAAAGAATACTTTAGTTAAAGAGGAAAATATAAAAATCGATAACGGGGACTTAGGTTACTAATGGATTTTTTAAGGAAGCGGGTATTGTTTTTGTGCGAGGGGGAGGATGACGATGTATAGTGGGGTGTGTTGGGGTATGGGTTATTGTGTGCGTGTATTTTAATTGTTGTATATACAATATATATATATATATATATATATATATATATGGGGGTGAAGTGTTAGAGACCTAGGTCTACCATCGAAAGTGCGACACGGTATTGTTGTGTATTATTTATTTTACATATAGACATATTTTACAACAGTTATACGAACAGTTAGACGATAGACTTAGATAATAAGAAGACGATATATTTAGACTTTTAGACAATAGGAAGACGATAGTTAGACGATATATACATATAATAGGGAGATATATTTAGACAATAGGAAGACGATAGTTAGACGATATATACATATAATAGGGAGATATATTTAGACAATAGGAAGACGACATATACAGAGACATACAAACAGTTATACAAACAGTTATATATATTTTACAACATTTATACGAACAGTTAGACGAACATTTAGACAAACAATTAGACGATATATAGGTAACAAAAAAGCGTTTTAGTTAATATAGTTTTTATATTCAATAGTGTTTTTGTATTATCAAACAGGAGTATATATAGTCTTTTTACAAAATGTACAGTATTTTTACAAAATGTACATTGATATTTTACAAATGAATATATAATTATATGGTGTATTTTTTTAACGTAATACATTTTCACATAGTGATATGTACAATTGAAAAATAATTATATTTTATATTTTTTAACGTAATACATTTTCGCATATGAATGTACAATAATACATTATTTACATAGGTAGATGTATATCACATATTTACATTATCACAGGGGTACAGGCCAGATCTTGAGGGGTGTCGTCATATTGTCGTCACGTCGTAAGAAATAGTGTATTCGTACAGACAGTTTAAATGTTGAGGGGTGATGTGGTGACGTTGTCGGGATGTACCTGTCGTTTTATGTAAAAGTAAGACAGAGCGTTGCGGTGTTGTTCGTATGTGTAGATGGAGGAATTGTGTGCTCTGAACCCGATATTTTTCCCACCCTGTGCCTGTTGTGTGTTGAGGACGTCTAGGAATGTGTGTTTGTCTACTTTGTTGTGGTGTTTGTTCAAGCGATTGAGTGGTTTTGAATATGATATAGATAGAAGGATGTGGACGGGATTGCTTCAACATAATATTTTGTATTGGGTCTGTTTAATTGTGCGTTTGTGATAATATCGCTGTCGTGTAAGTTTGAGACAAAAGATTTGAAATCTGTAAGATTTTTGACTAAGTGGGGTTGGTCTAACACACAACTATTATTATTTGAGGCATGAAATAAGCGTAATTCGTTTGTTTCTCTGTGTCTCAAAACTACGTGGTGACTGAAGTTAATCTTGAATCTTTTTGTCTGTTGTGTAAAGACAGGATGCAAAAGACTTTCCCATTCAATTCTTTGGTTATTATGGAAAAAAGTGAAAGTCGATAAATATTTGTGGATGTTAGCGTGTGTTTTAATGGCGTCCCAGTTATCAGTGTAGATTTTGTTTTATATCATCCTGTAGGTCTTGTAAGCTGTCTTCTTCAGCCGTCAAGCGGGGTTGTTTTATAGGGGTTTGGGTGCTGGTCATGGGACGTTTTTTGGTCTGACCTTTTTTTGGTGGGTGAGATGGGGTGGAACTTATTGAATAGGGGGCTCTTGGTAGTGTGGAAGTTGTTGTGGTGGAAGAGGCCGCCATAGCGGCTGAGTCTGACTGGGGATTCGGTGCTGTTGATGGGGCATCTGGTAGTATTGTCTGTGGGTTCGCCGAGTCTGGTGTTACTGTGACACCTGTTGTTGTTGGTGTTGGGGTGGTGTCTGCTATCGGGTTCTGCGTTGAGGTAGAAAGCTGGGTAGGGATAGCGGTGTGTTGGTGTTTTCTGTGGATGCGTAGATTGTCACGACGAGTAAATTGTTTCCCACAAATGTCACAGCTAAAACCGGGCATTGAGTGCCTGGTCTTGCTGTGTCGTAATAGGTCGGCGCGCCTCGTGAAGGTCTCCCCACATCTGCTACATAGCAGCTTGGTTTGTGCCATTGACGTGTCTGTTTGTGCTGAACTGGACCCATGTTTATTCTCTATGTGACGTTTCAGCGTATCGGGTCTTGTAAATACTATGCCACAGTCAGGACACTCGTGATTGGGGGCGGTCGTGTGCTGTGGTCATATGGCGAGTAAGATCATGACCTCGCTTGAAAACAGACTGGCAGCGTAAACAAGCATAGCCCCGCTGTTGAGTTGACTCCATCTGGGAAAAGATGAACAAAAAGACGTTACTTACACATAAAATTAAATACATGTAATGAGAGAGAGAGAGAGAGAGAGAGAAAGAGAAAGAGAGAGAGAAAGAGACAAAGAGAGATCGCATAAACAGGTAAATAAAACACAGTCTTATTTTTTTTTTATTCTGTTATCAAAGGAAAGAGGTGTTAACATATCAGAATGGTCCCCGCGCAGGCTGTGACAAAGATATTGATTTAAAACCCAGCTCGTTCGCGAGACAGCACCGAGTTGACCTGTCCTTTTTTTTTAAAATAACGAAAATATAAGTATTTATTAAAGTGTATGTTAGTTTCAATCATGGTTATGGCAAGGTGACTTAATGTAATATGTTGATTGTATTATCTCTATCTTTTTCCGTGTAGTTCAGTATTGTTTTAAAAGCCAAAAAACGCTATTTTCTAAACTATTATGTTGTCTAATTTTCACTGGCTGGTTAGGTAGTTTGTAGTGACTCGGGTCCTTAGTTATTTTTAACGTTATATGTTTGTAGTTACTATGAGAAGTTCTTTATAGAAGCAGCTTGTGAGTACAGAAATACGAATCGAGCGCATGTGTTGTGGAATCAAATCAATTTATCGATCTACCCAAACATCTTTGTGCTACATCCAAGCAAGTATTTGAAATAGACTATTACTCTATACAAGTTTAGAGTGTTGTTATCAGAAAGTATTATAAGTTTTAAGTATCACGGATAATTTTTCAAAACCCAAATATAATTTGCTTTCGCACGAGTTTAACAATAGACGAGAAACATAGATAAGGTTTAAACTAAGGAATTTTTCTCGTTATACCCACCACATAAAAAATAAGTCGGATAATTCTTAACTTAGCTAAACCATACACACATGTAAGAATTAAAAACAAACAACTATTATTAAAATACCTATTAGCCTAGACATATTAACTTTGAAACAGCCTTTACCAACACTGGCTAGCGAAAAAGCGAATACACAGACATGTCTTTTAAATAGAAAACAGATATTTAATACAACACACGGATAAGGAATAATAAGTTAGTCTCGGAGTTAACATCTTAACAAAACACACAGATAAAAACAACAGAGATATTTTTATTTATATTTAACACCTTAATACAAAAACACGAAGACCGAAAACATAAACGAAAACAAACGAATACAACCAAAACAGATATTTTTAAAGATATTTATTGTATATAGCCTACTGAAAACAGCTATATAAAAATATTTATTTTTTATGTGTAAAATATATATTTTAACTCCCTATTATTATTTTTATATTATTATAGGAAAAAAACTGACCAATACAAACATATACATATACCGAGTTTACATTTAGAACTTTGTATAGGGTTTTCTTCCAGTCTCTGAGTGTTAAGAAAATACGCCTAGGAAAACACAAACACATACCCAGATATTTTTCCACAGAATACCCTTAAAAAGACACAGACATATATCTCTTAAAGGTCAGAGATATTTAACACAAAATACGAATAAAAACAGAATAACATACGTTTGGTGGTGAGCTGTTGCTTTTTCAGAAGTTTGATATTAGAAGGCTTTACGACTAAGCACAGAGACGTTCGCCGGTCCAGGTCTGGTTAAAGAATGAGACATGTCTAAAACAATTCATGATTAAGACAGTGACTTTCCAATAAAAGTAGTCCGAGTGTATGAATTTCGTGATGGAACCCGATTGGTTGTTGTGTAGAGATACTGTTTCAGAAAATAGTTCGCGCGCAAGCGCTTCGTCATGGTTTGGTCGATAAAAACGTTATCATAACATATGAACAGGAAAATCGACCTCGCCCTGGTTTGAAACCAGATCAATGACCCCACAAAACATCACGCGTAAATTTCTGTTCACGTCACTCATACACAGTTATTATATTGTATGTTTCAAACAACAAATATGCTAAAAACGTGAGAATCACTGTTTCAAGAACGTAAGATTCGTGCTAAAAACGTGAGAACCAACCAACATGTATTGAGAATCAAGAATTTGAGAACCTTTGGTGTAAAACATTGTGACAATAAAAAACAATGTGAGAAGTACTGTTCAAGAATTTGAGAACCTTTGGTGTAAAACATTGTGACAATAAAAAACAATGTGAGAAGTACTGTTCAAGAACTTGAGAACCACTGTGTTTAAAAAACATTTACAACAAATATAAGTGTCTGTTTGGTACATTCTTTTTGAGTTGAACGACACACGCCTCGAAAGATAGAAAGAGAGAGAGAGAGAGAGAGAAAGAGAGATAGAGAGAGAGAGAGAACGAACGAACGAGCTTTATTTTCAAAGGGTTGAGAATTGGTCACGCAGACCCGTCTAACATTCTGCCCTTCCTTTCGCTCACCTTTCATGCAGTATCCTTTCAATAGCACATGTATTTTTAGCAATATTTAAGCATACAACATTATCGAGGTAAAATAATAACATACATTTGTAACATGTAGACATAATCAAATTTAAGGGGGGAAAAAATTATTAATTAAAATACAGTAACAAAAATTAATACCTTAAAAGAGAAAGCGAGAAAAGAGAGAGAGAGAGAGAGAGATAGAGAGAGAGAGAGAGATAGAAAGAAAGGGAAAGAAAGAGAGAAAGATAGGAAGAGAGAAGAGAGAGAGCGAGAGAATAAAACACAGTCTTATTTTTAGGCTGTTATGAAAGGAAAGAGGTGTTAACAGACCTGCCCGCGCAGGCTGTGACAGAAAAGATATTGATTTACAACCACGCGCGTTCGAAACAGGTGACAATTTTCCCTTTCAGTTAAAATAACGGAGATTTAAGTACTAACGTGTTTGGTAGTTTGCACCATAGCAAGGCGTTTTTCTTTGTGTAGCTAATGGTATGTTCTAAATATTCTTTTTTAATGTGATAAAAGTGTTTATTAATTTTTTGCGTTATCAGATTCTGTCTTTTTTATATTTGTTATGTTAACACAAATAAGGCTCACAAAAATACTTGTTTAACAGTAGGTGAGAAAATAAGGAAAATCTTTTTTCCTAGCACATAACCGGTTAGTCTTATCAACCACTCTTTAAAAATGTTATGTCAAGATAAAAAATAAAACAATTTAGTATCTGAGTTAACATAAAACACACAGTTATTAAGCTGAGTTAACAGCTTAACGGATAGACTATTTTGAAACAGATTTTTTAGCAACACGGGTTAGCGAAAAATTCGAATGCACAGACATACCTTTTAAATAAAAAACAGATATTTAATACGACACACGCATAAACGAGCAACTAAAACTTTTATATTTTTAAAGATATACAACCTAACACAGAGTACCGAATACACATACACACACACACACACACACACACACACACATACACACACACACACACATTTAGACCTTTGTGTAGGTTATGTCTTCACAGTGTCTGTTAAGAAAAAATATGCCTAGCGAACAACAACGGTCAGATATTTAAACAGAGAAATAACAGCTATATATTTAACATTCTAACGTGTTTCTCACTTTTTTGTTAAGTTTTTATTTCAAAAATACTTTGTTTGATACTCTATTTTATTTTATTTTTGTAAAACTTTTGTTTAAAATGGTTGGTCGCAAAGAAAAAAGTTATCTCTAACGGCTTTCTTTCCTCGTCAATAAACCATCTGCCCACATTACAAATAAACGATAATTGGATTTATGCTGGAACATAACGAAACAGACATCGAATTAGAAACATCTGTCACTAGGTAAATAACGGCTCTCGATTTTTTCGAAGGGCTCAAGTAGTAGTAGGGTATGTTGGAAACAGGTAGTATTCTGCAGGCGCGCTGCAGGCGCGCTGCAGGCGCGTGACTTTTATATAGCAAAAATTCTGCAGGCGCGTGACTTTTATATAGGCGCAATCTGCAGGCGCGCGGCGCAAGATGGCGGACTTGAGCTAACAAGGGGAGGTTATTTGGGTCAAGATGGCGGACTTGAGCTAACAAGGGGAGGTTATTTGGGTCAAGGGGAGGTTATTTGGGTCAAGATGGCGGACTTGAGCTAACAAGGGGAGGTTATTTGGGTCAAGATGGCGGACTTGAGCTAACAAGGGGAGGTTATTTGGGTCAAGAGGGCGGACTTGAGCTAACAAGGGGGAGATAACAAGATGGCGGACTTGAGCTAACAAGGGGGAGATAACAAGATGGCGGATTTGAGCTAACAAGGGGGAGATAATAGGAAGAGGCGGGGCAAGATGGAGGGGTAGAATACTACCTAAGTCGCGCATACCCTACTACTACTTGAGCCCTTCGAAAAAATCGAGAGCCGTTATTTACCTAGTGACAGATGTTTCTAATTCGATGTCTGTTTCGTTATGTTCCAGCATAAATCCAATTATCGTTTATTTGTAATGTGGGCAGATGGTTTATTGACGAGGAAAGAAAGCCGTTAGAGATAACTTTTTTCTTTGCGACCAACCATTTTAAACAAAAGTTTTACAAAAATAAAATAAAATAGAGTATCAAACAAAGTATTTTTGAAATAAAAACTTAACAAAAAAGTGAGAAACACGTTAGAATGTTAAATATATAGCTGTTATTTCTCTGTTTAAATATCTGACCGTTGTTGTTCGCTAGGCATATTTTTTCTTAACAGACACTGTGAAGACATAACCTACACAAAGGTCTAAATGTGTGTGTGTGTGTGTATGTGTGTGTGTGTGTGTGTGTGTGTGTGTGTGTGTATGTGTATTCGGTACTCTGTGTTAGGTTGTATATCTTTAAAAATATAAAAGTTTTAGTTGCTCGTTTATGCGTGTGTCGTATTAAATATCTGTTTTTTTATTTAAAAGGTATGTCTGTGCATTCGAATTTTTCGCTAACCCGTGTTGCTAAAAAATCTGTTTCAAAATAGTCTATCCGTTAAGCTGTTAACTCAGCTTAATAACTGTGTGTTTTATGTTAACTCAGATACTAAATTGTTTTATTTTTTATCTTGACATAACATTTTTAAAGAGTGGTTGATAAGACTAACCGGTTATGTGCTAGGAAAAAAGATTTTCCTTATTTTCTCACCTACTGTTAAACAAGTATTTTTGTGAGCCTTATTTGTGTTAACATAACAAATATAAAAAAGACAGAATCTGATAACGCAAAAAATTAATAAACACTTTTATCACATTAAAAAGAATATTTAGAACATACCATTAGCTACACAAAGAAAAACGCCTTGCTATGGTGCAAACTACCAAACACGTTAGTACTTAAATCTCCGTTATTTTAACTGAAAGGGAAAATTGTCACCTGTTTCGAACGCGCGTGGTTGTAAATCAATATCTTTTCTGTCACAGCCTGCGCGGGCAGGTCTGTTAACACCTCTTTCCTTTCATAACAGCCTAAAAATAAGACTGTGTTTTATTCTCTCGCTCTCTCTCTTCTCTCTTCCTATCTTTCTCTCTTTCTTTCCCTTTCTTTCTATCTCTCTCTCTCCCTCTCCTCTCTCTCTCTCTTTTCTCGCTTTCTCTTTTAAGGTATTAATTTTTGTTACTGTATTTTAATTAATAATTTTTTCCCCCCTTAAATTTGATTATGTCTACATGTTACAAATGTATGTTATTATTTTACCTCGATAATGTTGTATGCTTAAATATTGCTAAAAATACATGTGCTATTGAAAGGATACTGCATGAAAGGTGAGCGAAAGGAAGGGCAGAATGTTAGACGGGTCTGCGTGACCAATTCTCAACCCTTTGAAAATAAAGCTCGTTCGTTCGTTCGTTCTCTCTCTCTCTCTCTCTCTCTCTCTCTCTCTCTCTCTCTCTCTCTCTCTTTCTATCTTTCGAGGCGTGTGTCGTTCAACTCAAAAAGAATGTACCAAACAGACACTTATATTTGTTGTAAATGTTTTTTAAACACAGTGGTTCTCAAGTTCTTGAACAGTACTTCTCACATTGTTTTTTTATTGTCACAATGTTTTACACCAAAGGTTCTCAAATTCTTGAACAGTACTTCTCACATTGTTTTTTATTGTCACAATGTTTTACACCAAAGGTTCTCAAATTCTTGATTCTCAATACATGTTGGTTGGTTCTCACGTTTTTAGCACGAATCTTACGTTCTTGAAACAGTGATTCTCACGTTTTTAGCATATTTGTTGTTTGAAACATACAATATAATAACTGTGTATGAGTGACGTGAACAGAAATTTACGCGTGATGTTTTGTGGGGTCATTGATCTGGTTTCAAACCAGGGCGAGGTCGATTTTCCTGTTCATATGTTATGATAACGTTTTTATCGACCAAACCATGACGAAGCGCTTGCGCGCGAACTATTTTCTGAAACAGTATCTCTACACAACAACCAATCGGGTTCCATCACGAAATTCATACACTCGGACTACTTTTATTGGAAAGTCACTGTCTTAATCATGAATTGTTTTAGACATGTCTCATTCTTTAACCAGACCTGGACCGGCGAACGTCTCTGTGCTTAGTCGTAAAGCCTTCTAATATCAAACTTCTGAAAAAGCAACAGCTCACCACCAAACGTATGTTATTCTGTTTTTATTCGTATTTTGTGTTAAATATCTCTGACCTTTAAGAGATATATGTCTGTGTCTTTTTAAGGGTATTCTGTGGAAAAATATCTGGGTATGTGTTTGTGTTTTCCTAGGCGTATTTTCTTAACACTCAGAGACTGGAAGAAAACCCTATACAAAGTTCTAAATGTAAACTCGGTATATGTATATGTTTGTATTCGTCTGTTTTTTTTCCTATAATAATATAAAAATAATAATAGGGAGTTAAAATATATATTTTACACATAAAAAATAAATATTTTTATATAGCTGTTTTCAGTAGGCTATATACAATAAATATCTTTAAAAATATCTGTTTTGGTTGTATTCGTTTGTTTTCGTTTATGTTTTCGGTCTTCGTGTTTTGTATTAAGGTGTTAAATATAAATAAATATCTCTGTTGTTTTTATCTGTGTGTTTTGTTAAGATGTTAACTCCGAGACTAACTTATTATTCCTTATCCGTGTGTTGTATTAAATATCTGTTTTCTATTTAAAAGACATGTCTGTGTATTCGCTTTTTCGCTAGCCAGTGTTGGTAAAGGCTGTTTCAAAGTTAATATGTCTAGGCTAATAGGTGTTTTAATAATAGTTGTTGGTTAACTACTTACGTGTGTGTATGGTTTAGCTAAGTTAAGAATTATCCGACTTATTTTATGTGGTGGGTATAACGAGAAAAATTCCTTAGTTTAAACCTTATCTATGTTTCTCGTCTATTGTTAAACTCGTGCGAAAGCAAATTATATTTGGGTTTTGAAAAATTATCCGTGATACTTAAAACTTATAATACTTTCTAATAACAACACTCTAAACTTGTATAGAGTAATAGTCTATTTCAAATACTTGCTTGGATGTAGCACAAAGATGTTTGGGTAGATCGATAAATTGATTTGATTCCACAACACATGCGCTCGATTCGTATTTCTGTACTCACAAGCTGCTTCTATAAAGAACTTCTCATAGTAACTACAAACATATAACGTTAAAAATAACTAAGGACCCGAGTCACTACAAACTACCTAACCAGCCAGTGAAAATTAGACAACATAATAGTTTAGAAAATAGCGTTTTTTGGCTTTTAAAACAATACTGAACTACACACGGAAAAAGATAGAGATAATACAATCAACATATTACATTAAGTCACCTTGCCATAACCATGATTGAAACTAACATACACTTTAATAAATACTTATATTTTCGTTATTTAAAAAAAAAAAGGACAGGTCAACTCGGTGCTGTCTCGCGAACGAGCTGGGTTTTAAATCAATATCTTTGTCACAGCCTGCGCGGGGACCATTCTGATATGTTAACACCTCTTTCCTTTGATAACAGAATAAAAAAAAAATAAGACTGTGTTTTATTTACCTGTTTATGCGATCTCTCTTTGTCTCTTTCTCTCTCTCTTTCTCTTTCTCTCTCTCTCTCTCTCTCTCTCTCATTACATGTATTTAATTTTATGTGTAAGTAACGTCTTTTTGTTCATCTTTTCCCAGATGGAGTCAACTCAACAGCGGGGCTATGCTTGTTTACGCTGCCAGTCTGTTTTCAAGCGAGGTCATGATCTTACTCGCCATATGACCACAGCACACGACCGCCCCAATCACGAGTGTCCTGACTGTGGCATAGTATTTACAAGACCCGATACGCTGAAACGTCACATAGAGAATAAACATGGGTCCAGTTCAGCACAAACAGACACGTCAATGGCACAAACCAAGCTGCTATGTAGCAGATGTGGGGAGACCTTCACGAGGCGCGCCGACCTATTACGACACAGCAAGACCAGGCACTCAATGCCCGGTTTTAGCTGTGACATTTGTGGGAAACAATTTACTCGTCGTGACAATCTACGCATCCACAGAAAACACCAACACACCGCTATCCCTACCCAGCTTTCTACCTCAACGCAGAACCCGATAGCAGACACCACCCCAACACCAACAACAACAGGTGTCACAGTAACACCAGACTCGGCGAACCCACAGACAATACTACCAGATGCCCCATCAACAGCACCGAATCCCCAGTCAGACTCAGCCGCTATGGCGGCCTCTTCCACCACAACAACTTCCACACTACCAAGAGCCCCCTATTCAATAAGTTCCACCCCATCTCACCCACCAAAAAAAGGTCAGACCAAAAAACGTCCCATGACCAGCACCCAAACCCATATTAAAAAACCCCGCTTGACGGCTGAAGAAGACAGCTTACAAGACCTACAGGATGATATAAAACAAATCTACACTGATAACTGGGACGCCATTAAAACACACGCTAACATCCACAAATATTTATCGACTTTCACTTTTTTCCATAATAACCAAAGAATTGAATGGGAAAGTCTTTTGCATCCTGTCTTTACACAACAGACAAAAAGATTCAAGATTAACTTCAGTCACCACGTAGTTTTGAGACACAGAGAAACAAACGAATTACGCTTATTTCATGCCTCAAATAATAATAGTTGTGTGTTAGACCAACCCCACTTAGTCAAAAATCTTACAGATTTCAAATCTTTTGTCTCAAACTTACACGACAGCGATATTATCACAAACGCACAATTAAACAGACCCAATACAAAATATTATGTTGAAGCAATCCCGTCCACATCCTTCTATCTATATCATATTCAAAACCACTCAATCGCTTGAACAAACACCACAACAAAGTAGACAAACACACATTCCTAGACGTCCTCAACACACAACAGGCACAGGGTGGGAAAAATATCGGGTTCAGAGCACACAATTCCTCCATCTACACATACGAACAACACCGCAACGCTCTGTCTTACTTTTACATAAAACGACAGGTACATCCCGACAACGTCACCACATCACCCCTCAACATTTAAACTGTCTGTACGAATACACTATTTCTTACGACGTGACGACAATGTGACGACACCCTCAAGGTCTGGCCTGTACCCCTGTGATATTGTAAATATGTGATATACATCTACCTATGTAAATAATGTATTATTGTACATTCATATGCGAAAATGTATTACGTTAAAAAATATAAAATATAATTATTTTTCAATTGTACATATCACTATGTGAAAATGTATTACGTTAAAAAAATACACCATATAATTATATATTCATTTGTAAAATATCAATGTACATTTTGTAAAAATACTGTACATTTTGTAAAAAGACTATATATACTCCTGTTTGCTAATTCAAAAACACTATTGAATATAAAAACTATATTAACTAAAACGCTTTTTTGTTACCTATATATCGTCTAATTGTTTGTCTAAATGTTCGTCTAACTGTTCGTATAAATGTTGTAAAATATATATAACTGTTTGTATAACTGTTTGTATGTCTCTGTATATGTCGTCTTCCTATTGTCTAAATATATCTCCCTATTATATGTATATATCGTCTAACTATCGTCTTCCTATTGTCTAAATATATCTCCCTATTATATGTATATATCGTCTAACTATCGTCTTCCTATTGTCTAAAAGTCTAAATATATCGTCTTCTTATTATCTAAGTCTATCGTCTAACTGTTCGTATAACTGTTGTAAAATATGTCTATATGTAAAATAAATAATACACAACAATACCGTGTCGCACTTTCGATGGTAGACCTAGGTCTCTAACACTTCACTCCCATATAT
The DNA here is from genome assembly GCA_024509875.1 of Oreohelix idahoensis. Classification (NCBI taxonomy): domain Eukaryota; kingdom Metazoa; phylum Mollusca; class Gastropoda; order Stylommatophora; family Oreohelicidae; genus Oreohelix; species Oreohelix idahoensis. The sequence continues at coordinate 93,039 of JAMPIV010011073.1, forward strand.
ATATATATATATATATATTGTATATACAACAATTAAAATACACGCACACAATAACCCATACCCCAACACACCCCACTATACATCGTCATCCTCCCCCTCGCACAAAAACAATACCCGCTTCCTTAAAAAATCCATTAGTAACCTAAGTCCCCGTTATCGATTTTTATATTTTCCTCTTTAACTAAAGTATTCTTTTAAAAGAGATCATTAACTATATACTTCTATCTAACAGTTCACTCCTGCATCATACATACAACCACCAGCTACACCCCAGCACACACCCATGAGTCATCACCGCCAGTCAAAAAACAATACCCGTTCCCTTAAAAAAAACCTTAGTAACCTAAGCCGCCATCACCACAGATGCATCCTGACAACGTCACCACATCTCTGTATATATGAATGTATATATGTATGTCTATATGTCTAAACAAACACACCCAACATCACACAAAAATCCACCCTAACCCACCAGCTACATCGTCACCCACGCCAGCCCAAAAAAGACACTTCAAAAACCCTCTTAGTAACCCAACATTATCGATTTTTTTATATTTTTTATACATATATTGTATACATGTATAAACAAACACATCGATACACTATCAACACAATACTTCACACAAAAATCCACCCTAACCCCCCCCGCCAGCTACCCCTACAACATACATCAGCACACACGCCAACACAAAAAAAGGCACTTCAAAAAACCTCTTAGTAACCTAATCCAACATTATCGATTTTTATATTTTCCTCTTTACTCAAGTATTCTTTTAAAAGAGATCATTAACTATATACTTCTATCTAACACGTCACTCCTGCGTCATACATACATCCACCAGCTACACCCCAGCACACACCCATGAGGCATCACCGCCAGCCAAAAAGCAATACCCGTTCCCTTAAAAAACCCCTTAGTAACCTAAGCCTCCGTCACCACAGATGCATCCTGACAACGTCACCACATCTCCGTATATATGAATGTATATATATGTGTGTATATATGTCTAAACAAACACACCAATACACTACCACATCACACAAAAATCCACCCTAACCCACCCCGCCAGCTACATCATCACCCACGCCAGCCCAAAAAAGGCACTTCAAAAACCCTCTTAGTAACCCAACATTATCGATTTTTTAAATTTTCCGTCATTATCGATTTTTTATATTTTTTATATATATTGTATAAACAAACACCATTATCGTATATTACTATATAAAAAAGTCATACGTCTGATCGTCAGAGGAAGCCCCGCCGCTAAAATATATCGCTATATAAAAAGTCATACACCGCCGCCTGAAACGCCACCGCCTGAAATCGATCGAGTATTTTGCTATATAAAAGTCACACGCCGCCGCCTGAATGATACCTGTTTCCAACATGGTATACTGCCCCATTTTTCATATGAACATGAGTAAATATTCAAGGTGACAATCCAACAGACATCAGTGTTTTCTAATGTGCATGGCGTGATAATCATGATAGAACAATACAGCGCATAATCGTCGAGATGATGATTTTCATAAATCAACGAATTCGGGAGATATGAAACGAAAAACGCTGTCACAAAATGTATCGGGGCAACCCCTTCTTCTTCCGAATCTCTGTTTCACTACTGCAGTAATCGGTACATTTGTGTTACGGATTTTATTGCGTGCTTTAAATTGTCGCACTTTCTTTCTTTCTTTCTCTGCTAAGTAGCAGATATTTTGTATCTACATTCTTTCGCTACTTTCAGAATATTGTGTCTTGTCTGCTTATCTGACACTCCTGATGGATGATAATACTAAACATTTGCATGAGCGGCGGAGAGAACATTATCGACAAACAAGTTGGTTAATTGCAGGCGCGGCCGATATCAGTACACAAATTAACACGTACATTGCCCATCGCAATCTGCTTAATCCCTGATAAGGCACGGGTGCGTCTCCGCCAAGGCTGTAAACAGACGGATTTTGTGTGTGCTCAAGCAACAGATAAGACATTAGTTTAGCGAAAGTCATAATTTGTTACATATGACACATTGCCGTATGAGGTTAACGACGTGTTCGTGAGTTGGTACACAGGACAATCGGATGTTTACAGCCCATTTTCAGAAAAGTAATGTTGCACTAGATGAGTCATGCAAAATATTCAAATCAGATTAGCTGATCATCTTTTCTTCATAACAACGAATGTGTGGGAAGTGCGTGAATATAACCTGACGCTTCATTCAGTCAAAACTACTGTGCAGATTGCTTGTCAAAACACCAGACCTTGCCAGAATGAAGCTTAGAATTCAGAATTCCATTTTATCAGACCGGACACCTTTTATTTGAGTGTTTATCAGAACTTACAGAACAGCCCAGGAAATCTCTATCATTTTAATGAGAAAAGCTGCTGTATGAGGAAACTGAAGGAAACACACAAAGTCAGAGAGGGAACTTATTAAATTAACGACACCCCAGACGCTTGTAAGAGACCGATTCTAGTATCTTTTATTCATCTGAGCAAAACATCTGTGAGCCAGGATTGACGTAAGTTGTGATTTTACATTTTATATTACTAACATGTGAACTAACATATATAAATATATATTACCATGTGAATTTTAATGTGTGAAATGTGCTAAGAATGTCCCACTCATTAGAGGCTGGCAACCTCAGCGTAAAGATCGATAATTTCATGAACCACCACTGTCTAGGGCTGGTGATTGCTTTATTGCAAGTTTCGTAAAGAGAACTAAAAGCATAAAGTAGTCCCATGTTCCATTTGGAGCAGGGATGAAAAGATGAGAGAAATGATGTACATTCTAAGTATAATACTTGCAGTTTCAAGTCAGTGTAAATGTCAATGTGAAAATATTCATTTTAAAATTAATGGATTTTTCAAACTTTTCAAATCAGTGTAAACATAATTGAAAACATATTCAATTTATATTGTGAACAGTTTTCAATCAGTGGAAATGTAAATGTAAACATATTCTATCTGTACTATTAACCTTTTCATTTAAATGTAAAGTAACTTACTTACTTACTTAGTCGTTCCCCTTCTACCGTGAAGTGTAGAGGTTTGGAAGAGAGAGCGCCAGACTATCCTATCGGCTGTCTTCCTCCTGGCCTAGTTCCATTCTAGTCCTCGGTCCTTCAAAGATTGTCTAATGTTGTCCTCCCAGCGGACTCTGGGTCGTCCTCTGGGTCTGGATCCTTGGCTCTTTGTTTCCCATGCTTGTCGTGGTATTCGATCTTCTCCCATTCTGCAGACATGGCCAAACCATCTTAATTGGGACTGTTCTACTTGGGTCTGCAGGGGGTAGGATTTAAGGCCTTGACGTATCGTCTGGTTGCGTACCATGTCTCTTCTTGTTACTTCAACCATCTTCCTCAGATACCTCATTTCTGAGGTTTGGATCTGGCTTTTATGGGTTGTAGTCATTGCCCATGACTTACATCCATATGTCAAGACTGGGACATAGATAGAGCGGTATACAGCCATCTTCGTTTTCTTACCAACCTCTCTCTTGCTGAGGAATCTAAGAAGAGTTGGCTACCCGAAGAGCAGCAGCTGGGAGACTTTTTCAAGCCATAAATCGAGGATTCCGCAGCAAAAGACAAGTTGGTAAGAAGACAAAGATGGATGTATACCGCTCCACCTGTGTCCCAGTCTTGACATATGGATGCGAATCATGGGCATTGACTACAATCCACAAAACCCAGATCAAAACCTCAGACATGAGGTATCTGAGGAAGGTGGTTTAAGTAACAAGAAGAGACACGGTCCGCAACCAGACGATACGTTAAGTTCTAATAACCCAACCCCTGCAGACCCAAGTAGAACAGTCCCAACTAAGATGGTTTTAATGCCCGTGTCATCGAGCTGTTTTATGTGATGATACTGTACACCATCAGGACCTGGGACAGTGTTTTTGAGGTTTCTAAAGCGCATACGTCGTCGTCTTCAAATATGAGGTAGAAATATACGTCGCCTCTTTTGTCGCTGTCCAGAATACGGTCTTTAATTTCTTGGCAGGCAGCTTTATCACCTTTATCTGTCTAATATAACGCTCGAGTAATGCATGTCTCTTTAAGGCGTCGGTCTTCATGATTATCTATGTCGCACTCAGGAAATGAGCAAATGGTTGGCTTGTAATTGTTCCTACTCATACTGCGATGTAAGCACCACAAATAGTGTTTTTCAGTGCTTACTTGTGTCACAAATGCCTCCCACACGGTGTTCTTGGCTTTTCTTGCCAAGCCCTTCAAGTTGTTGATGACTCTTTGTATTTTTTTTTCACCTTAAAATCTACCACCTCTTCATCACTCATCATCTTGCTCTTTTTTGTTATCCGCCATGATTTTGTCGCTCTCTCCTTTTCCAGTTATGCTGTCTCCATTGTCTCATTTCACAAGGGTGGTTGTGTAAAAGGTGTGCGAGTTGTCTTTTGTTTCGCAATTTTACGGACTACGTGCAACAACAATCAGGTGGGCCTGTATGATACTGGCAAGTCTGCTTTGGTTTCCTGTGTCTATTGTCTAGTGGTCTTTCCTTTCGCAGTGAGCACTATACAGGTGGGTGATCGCTTTCTGTAACTTGCAATAAATCCCAACGTGCACAGGTGGCGACAGCACTAGAAATCAATGCCAGATCTATGACACCATCAGTATTCTCTTATTTGCATGCCAGTCTTGGTCCATCATTTGAAATGGATAGGGTTGCGCTGATTAAAACCATGCTCAAGGCAACACCGTGTATATTTTCCGTGAAGTTTCCCCACTCCGTAGATCTAGCATAAAAATGGCCGGCAATTAAACACATCTTCTTAGGTTCTTCGGACAATTTAGACAGAAACTCCTAGCTACCCTCTTCCGGAAGGCGATCCACATGAGCATATAAATTGAAGACTTGCCATTATTGACCGCTTATATGCAGTACAATCCCCTCATTAGAATGGAAATTTGTACCTAGCCATGCATGAGGGAGTTCATTTTTCACATACATCGCTTGCCCTTAAACAGTTATGAATAGAGTAAATATTGTTGTGCCTGTATACTTCGGCACTGTATGTTAAATTACTTACCAACCAAAAGATGGGACCTAAAATGACACAAATATTTCTTGTTCAGCCTAAGAGATTCTCTTATTACTGATCATACAAGCTGTACCAAAAAAGGATGCAAAACGTCTTTAGTAAGTTAAATGACGAACTACGTTCAATTTACCTGACTCCGTGCGTTTATGTACAAGTAGACGTTTAGAGCGCAACACTCATTATTAAACGTAGTGCGCACGCCTACATAGAAACTAAAATCTATATAGTGTAAGTAAATAAATGAGGGGGCTACTGTGTGCAGCAGAGTCATATATTATACTTCGATAATCTATTTTTCCTCTAATAAAAGATTTATAAAAAGTGAGCATTGAGATTAAATTAGACAGAATTCAGCATCAGGCTTTATGTACAATAGCAGGTGCAATCAGATCAACATCAATGGGAGCTATAGAGGGGGCTTTATGAATCATACCCTTAAAATTACGGAGAAAGGAGTTAAGAGTAAATTACATGAACAGAGTTATATTAGATAAGTCTCACCCAGCACATACAGCTTTTACCAGAAACCAACTAACAACTCAGGCCAATCCAATGAATACCACTAGATACCCTACAGGATGGAAGTGTATGGAGGAAATTGTCCATCTGGATACATTATTTACATCAATTAATAACAGTTATGAATACAAGCCAGTGATTCCACCCTGGGAGATCAAGAAACCAGACACGGACTACCACCTAGCAGAAATACTTAAGAAAACAAATAATATAGAAAATATTAAAAACACAGCCAATAAATATATACAACAAATATCAAAAGACAGCATTTCTGTATACACAGATGTATCCAAGGGAGAGGATGACAAATTGGGGATAGGAATATATATTCCAATATGGAAAATGGCAAAAGAATATAGCATCACGGAAAATACATCCATTTTCACTGCAGAGATGGTGGCAGTACTAAAAGCACTAGAAATATTCTCTAATAACCCTCCCAAGAATCTAACAGTTTTAACTGACTCTTCAACAATTAAAGCACTTAGAAACTTCCGAGAATGTAGTAGACCTGATATAGCAGAGGAGATATTTCTGGCTACTACATACTTATATTCCAGAGGATGTTCAGTCTAAATTGCTTGGATACCTTCACATGTTGGCATAGAAGGAAATGAAAAGGCAGATAAAGAAGCCAAGAAAGATAGATCTGATAAAAATCTAATAAATGTAGGGACGAGTAAATCAGAGATTAAGAGCTTAATTAAAGAATTAATAACAGATGAATGGAAAGCAGAGTGGGATAAAAATCTGAAAGGAAGACATGCATATATGATGTTCAGGGCTCCAACAAGAAAATGTCAGATATCTAGGGAATTGAAAATTCCCAGTAATAAGAAACTTCTCAGACTACAGCTGGGAAAAGGCTATTTCAGAATAGAAGAAACTTACTGTGCCGGATGCCTTCAAGACAATAATATAGAACATTTCTTGTTAAAATGTAAGAGGTATGACCAAATGAGAATACCAATATTGGAATATTTGCAAGCATCCAACTTACCTATACATATAGAAGAGGTGTTGAGAATAGACAGACCTAGGGAACTGCATAATATAGTCAAACAATATTTAACACGAACACCTGTTAATATATAGTGGCTGGGAATGTGAAGGTCTGATACTGTTCTTACAATGCATGTGACTTTAAACAGATGAAAGTCAATTAAATATTTGTTAAAGTCCGTTATGTAACTAGAACCACCAGGCCTTTACACCCCTCCACTTTAATATTATTCTTGTTCATAGTTTCTTCTTGATTTTGTTTGTTTGTTTTTTTTTCTATTTATTTAACGTATAAGCACAATTGTGATTATCCCTATTTACATTGATTTGACAAATGTGATGCCACTTTCTCATGTCGGCAGTTGTTCATATTATTTGGAATTGAAAACAATATATATCCTAATTATAACCCATGAGAGGTTGAACGGGATTTTTTTTTTCATTAAATTAAAAAAAAATTTAAAAAATGAGAGGGCTGCTGTAAAACTGGTACGAGAATAAATAAATATATATATAAACAAATAACAAGATATTGAATCAGTTTTACAAATTAACGGTACACAGAAAACACGGGACGTTTCGGGTTTCACCCTTCGTCAGCTACAGTTACAAATAGGCAACAGCTTTAAACACATAAGAAGGGCAACCCGAGGCCTGTTAACAGTAAGTAAATATTACACACATAAATGTATGTTGTCAGGCACTCGTGAATAATAAAGGAGAAAACTAAACATTATAAAAACAACAGACGTGAGTGGTTTACCGGGGAATCGAACCCAGGACCTTCCAAGCAGCACCCCCGCGTAGCTAAGGAAGCGAGTCACACTATCCTCGCTGCCAGCTAAGCACCACTAAATGTAAAAGCAGTAGTTGTAGTATAGTGTAAGTAAATAAATAAGGGGACTGCTGTAAAACTGGTAAGAGAATAAATATATATCTTAACAAATAAAACGGTATTGAATCAGTTTTACAAATTAACGGTACACAGGAAACACGGGACGTTACGAGTTTCACATTTCAACAGCCACAGTTACAAATAGGTAACAAGGACAATAAAGATAAAATATGAAATAAGATAAGTGCACAAAAATACACGTATTCACGAAACGAAACGAAAACAGGGTAGCAGCAGTAGTTGTAGTATTGCGTAAGTAATATATCCCCCAAATTAACATAATTACCGATGTATGTTACGTCGGTCGGTCTCACTCAAAATAGTAACTCGCGGCAGAAAAAAAAGTGCGCAACGCACGGTGTGCAACTTGCGCGGCGTGGGCGTTATAGTTATATAAAACAAATATTTTGGTTTTATTTTTTGTTTTTCTTCCACGAAATTAGTAGCGCTCGACAAAGAAAAAGTGCGTAAAACTTGAAAGTTTTTGTTAAAGCCACTTATTATCAGGGATCACTAAGAGCTGACGCTCAGTGACAGTGGATCAAAGAAGAAGAAGAAGTATTATCAGGGAACACTCGTTGTTGCCATTATCGGTGTCAATACCTTGTCGAGGTATGGCGGCTTGCGTACCCTGATTACCCCAGAGCTATGCTAGCGGGAGTTTTACTCCTGGAAGGTTCTACCAAGCTGGACAGGTTTGCGCGGGCAAGGGTCATACTAAAGCAGACACCCTGGTCCTCCAGGTTGGGGGTTTTAGCATAGGGCTGATACCCCGGTCTATGTAAAAAAGAAATGAAGTTACGGAAACAACAACGAATGAACAAAATTTGCTGCGGGACGGACACCCGGAGTCTGAGGCTCGTAACCAGAGTTAAGGCACTGTACGAAGGATGGCCGACGATCTAGCAAAGTGGAATCAATTTGTTGTTGCCCTACAAGATGCCACTAGGCGTGATGGCCACTGACTGCTTTGACCGTCGGCGGCTAAAGATCAAAGAAGAAGAATACTCTTTGAGAACAATCCACGCACTTTTGCTAGAAATGTTGCCATCAAATAATTTTTTAATTGAATCTAAAACAACATAATTCTCGCCGTGTGTACGTTGGTCACAGCTGAGGAATGCAACCACGTTGAAAAATTGTATTGTTTCCATTATATATACTCTCCCGAAAATAGTTACAATCAACAAAGAAAAGCGTTCAAATATCGGTGTTCATGAACAGTTTGATTACACTGTATAATCGAAATAAACCAAACACACTTTAAGAATGTACTTCTATCTGCTCATCCTGGAACGGAAACAAAACACAATAATTAAAAACCCGTCACGTTTGACGAGTTGTTGCTAATATATATATATATATATATATATATATATATATATATATATATATATATATATACTGAAGCACATTAAAAACGCACCACTATTATTCATACTGATGCCGAGAAGCTGGAAAAAAAGTGTGGAAATGGATATTCCCCGTGTTTGTCATGAGGTAGAGAGCGAATGGCTGCTGGAATGGAAAGTGCATGATTCAACCCACGGGTTTGTGTACAGACTACATGAAAAAAATGAAAGTTACACGTGCAACACGATTCCCAACAGCTATGATCCTAAAAATGTGTACCCTTTGTGGCACTATACCCGGTATAAAAAGGCCGTTGAGACAAAACACCCAGTACATGTGCTTGAAATGCCACGACTATCTGAAAACGACCGTCAACGAGCCATTGGTATGTTGGAGACCGGAATGAGATCGCGGGCCATTGTCAGAAGGATGAATTGCCACCACAGCACTATTGTACGTCTCAATGAACGTTACGGAACCACTGGCAGTGCCCGGTATAGACTTCGGAGCGGCCAACCACGAGTTACTACCCCTGCGCAAGATCGTCATATTGTCGCCGCTGGGCACGGTACCAAATAGAAGCATGTGACCGTTACTGCAACATATATGATGTAAGTGGCCGTTACAGCAGTATATCAAGGTTATATGCCAAATCTTCACACCCTGTAGACCCTTCGTCACAGGTGGTACATATTTATTCCGAGTTCATTGTTGTTACATTTCCCAAGTGATCGTACTGGTTACTGGTTTACAAATTTATCTCATGAGTGTTAACTGGCGACTGCCAGAGGTGGGATTACTCAAATGACTGTTGTCAGGTCCAGATTCTTTCTACTCACCGCAGGTTGTCATGTGATCAGTTGTATCCCATTAGGGCTTACGTACTCAACATACATGATGAAGTAATAGTTCTTTATCATGGAAAACTTTTTATTAGTAAAGTCCAAGGGACTAAAGGCAATGTTCATTACAAAACTCAATACCCTGGTGTTAAACTTCTTTATTGTTGTTGTTAACTCATACTGGCTACTAGTTGATAAATTCTATTATTGGCCATGTAGTTGTAAAATCACGCTTTATTTGTTAAATGACGTGAATGTCCACCAGTTGATATATGTAGATGTTGGGACTGGTGTAGTAAAGTGTAACGATTGTCAACTCATCAAACCCAGCACAGTTTTGGTCATACAGGTCATCTTGTCCTGGAACGTGATGAGGCTCCGACAAGAATGTGAGTGTAAACAATGAGTGTGTATGTGAATGTCAGAACGCGAATGGTAGCATGATTCGATAGAGTTGACAGGTTGGTAGTACATCACTCATACTCACACTGTTCGAATTCAAGAAGTACTGGAACTACGGTGGTCTTTTTTATAATATTTAATGGGACGCACACTTGGACAGTACGTGTATGGTTACAGGAACAAATGTCGACATAGACAGCATAATGTTGATCACAGGAATATCATCTTAAGTTAGCATTCATGCTTGGCAAATATCATAATGGAGCATTCGTAAATAAGCATTCAGCGTTCCATCATGTAAATCATCTGGCTTTACTGACTGGGCACGTCAGACCATAACCAATATATAGGAAGGCTCCTAGACCTAACCTCGTCTAGCGAATATTCCTTCACGTAAAGTTCAATATATATATATATTTCATAGAAATATAGGAATCCCAGACATGGGTTCTCACATGTAGCAGTGATCTCTTGGTTCATCGAGCGATAGTACAGGCATCCCTTTTTCTCACTCGATAAATACAAAGTATATGAATTTCAACATGGCTGTGCTTCTCTCGTGAGCTCCACTCACTATGGATACTGGCCAAAATTGGTCATTCGTTAAATGTCCTCATATCTTCATAGCTTCTCTCATAGAGGTGATTGAATAATATCATACAATCTAGTGTTGATACATAGGAATGTCTTCTTCCTTTGAATAAATATTCTTTTCAAAAGTACCACTGTGCATCTGTTTATCAACAACGGTGGCGAAGCCCAAGTTCATAATAAATTGTGGTTTTACCTTTTTTATGCGAAATATAACTTTGCCATTCCTTGGCAAAAGAGAATAAACACTGGGGTAAAGTACATACAACATGTCTAAATGATTATCACTTTTCCCCATCCATATAAAGATCACTATTTCGGCAAAAAAGCCTGCTACAACAAAACTCGACATCCTCACAGGATGGCAGCCATGAATCACCCCCCTTTGCTAGCGATACTTCCGCTGCATAGCCTTTGACCTTTTCTAGCGACAACCAAATTAGTTCGACTTAGAAATGCAAAGATATCCATATATAAGACAGACTCGTCCTACTCATACAAACACTACGTATAAATTCAGGCCATAGATATACTGAAGCAAGAACAATCTATTCCTACCCAGCCAAAGAATAAATCACAGTAGGCCTAGACTCGTCGCGGAGTCCGATCGAAGATGACGGAACTTTTTCCAAGGGAAGTAACTCAAAAATGACTTCTCCTTAAGCACTTAAAAAGGAAATACTTTGCTTCCAAAATATTTGCGAACATAATAAGAATATAAATGTATTATATTGCAAGATAGTAAAAATTGCCCTTTACAGTCTTACCACACCTCCCGGGAAAAAAAAAAAAATAAAATTTTTTTTTTAAATACATCTAGGAGCAACATACAATAGGCTCACAACGCAAGAATACTGCGCAGATGAAAATATCAGGAATAACTATAATTCCTAATATGACCGGTGAGAATATATCTCAAAATCTGAGAGAAATTGTTTCTCTACGAATAAATGTTTCCAGGAAGGTGTGATCTACGTATAATACAATTCTGGTAATTATACAATGCATACCAAAAATTCACACTATAATCTTAAATTTATGATTTATGAAGAAACAATCATCAAAGAACAGCGGTGAATTAACATCAATAAACCACTAAGTAGAGATACCATCATTCTATTATTAAATTACAAATGTGTATCTTAGTAAAGAAACCAAAAAATAACTGTTGTAAAGTTATACATATTAAAAAGATCCAATATTTAACAGTTAAGTGGCATCATGTGGGCATCTGGACAGAATGTCCGCCATCACATTTTCTGAACCACGGATAGCTCGTACCGAAAAATGAAAAGGTTGAAGAGCGATTGCGTATCGAGTTGATCTCGAGCTCTTCAAGTTCTTACTTTGGATAGTCGTAAGAGCTTTTTGGTCAGTTTCCACTACGAAATGCGCGCCCAGAAGGAATCTTTGGAGTTTGAGAATTGACCAAACCATTGCCAATAATTCACGGTCTAAAACCGAGTAATTCCTTTCTGCAGCATTAAGTTTTCTGGATATATACATTACAGGATGCAGAGTTCCAGAGTACTCTTGCATTAGTGCCGCTCCAATCCCAGTGGATGAAGCGTCACTACGAAGAACGAATGTCTTATCTGTTGTAGGTAACACTAAAATAGGTGGTGATGAAAACATAGTTTTGATCTTCTCTAGTGAAGATTGGCATTCATGAGACCAGTGAACCATGTTAGGCGACCCTTTCTTTAATAGTGTAGAGAGAGGTGCCATGATAGAGGACAGATTCGGAATGAAACGTCCATAAAATTGTATGAGACCTAAAAGACTTCGCACTTGCTTTTTAGTCCTAGGGATAGAGATGTTAAGTATCTTAGTGATATTATGGTCTTCTGTCTTCAAGAAACCGTGGCCTACTCGATGGCCTAAGAAAGCAATTTCGCTAAAGCCAATACAAGCTTTAGATGGTTTTGCTGTCAGGTTATACTCACGCAGAGTTGATAATAATTTACTTTCTTAGTCTTAATCAAAGACCTTGTATGATAACTTTGTAACCTGTGGAAAATAGTACTTAACTATCCCAATCACTGTGTGAAACAAGCCTTACAAAGGTCTTGTATAAATCCTTATATAATAACAGCTATAAGTTGCTGGTTCACTCTATAATATAAGTGCAGTGCACCAGAAATAGTGTTTTATATCCTCAACTGTGTACCTTTAGTAATAGCAATTAACTATCAGTTGATTCTTGTACATCAATTTATATGATCAACTATATTTTAAATAGTGTATGTCGATCAGGCACAAAACAAAACAGTTATACAGAAGAACATGAAAACATTTGCGGAAATGAAATAAATCAAATGGGAAAAACAATAAAAGATAAACCGCAAGAGGATAACAAATACAAATAACGCCACAGTATATAAATATAAATTGAGAATAGAACTGAAAGATAGAATAGGGTAGACCAACAAATTACAAACAAATCAAAACAAACTAAAGAACAGAGGAATATTACAAAAACAACAATGAGTACAGACTTCACAGCTAACACTAATAGCAACAGCTGTCGCAGCAAATTTTCAATCAAGATGTATGGCAATATGACGTAAAAACACAAGCTGTTGCACAAACAAATGTGTTGGATAGAAGGCTCAGTTACAAAAATAGTAACAACTGTGGTACTTTATAAAACAAATAATAAATTTTAAATTCAACACAGAAATAGAAGCTCCATCGTTGATTTGAATGATAACAATCAGTGTAGGACTTCTCAGTTCAATAACATTTCCTTACTTTCGCAGTGTTGTCAAAAGAATGATGTTGTAAATGTTCTATGTTTCACTGCCAAATAGTAACACTGTCAGTTGTATGGCAAATGTAAAAACAACCAAACTGTCTTGGTTAATTATCCTGGACCTAGTTAACTTCATACTTCTCCGACACCGAAATTGACAACACTGCTGTAGATCTCTGTCATGTTATTTCGGATGTGAATGAAAGGAACTGGTATGGACTTCCTACTTCAAATAGTACCCACCCCTGTCAACCCCTGGCACAAGATTATTCGTCTCCCAAACTTAGTACCTTTGTTTTAAATTCAATCTTGGCTACTCGCAAACACTGTGTCAAATAACTTTTTTGGACAGTCCTGATGGTCAACCAGTGTAAAAAAGTCTGGGATTTGTTGTAAAAACAACGTGAGACGTAACACAGTTTTGTCATACAGGGCTCAGATCTTGTATTGGCAAATTCCAATGAACCAAATGTGAGTGTGAATGCCGCCGCCCCTCCGGCCTCCCAAAAGATGTCGTAGCGAATTGCAAAAATCTTCTGGTAGTCTGTTAGGAACAGGTCAAACACCTCTGTTGGATAGCTGACATCACTGTAGAGTAGGACTTACGGTTGTGATGCTCAGTAACAATGTCACTGTGAAACCCCCCAATGTGAACGTCCATGTGAACCATTTCCTACTGATTAGAAATATTTGGTCACCTGGAGCTGAATGTACAGGACAATCAATCTGCAACAAACACCGTCATAGTTTACTACTCTCTCAATCACTTAAGTTTTGTACTGCTATTATTGACCGTGTCGTAACTAGATTTGGAACGAAAAATGGTCTTCAGTAGATTACTCGTCTCCAATGGTCACTGTCAGTTGTTCAGGAATGGAACAACGTTCCCGTTTAAACTTCATTGGCTCATACTGGCTACTAGTTGATAAATTCTATTATTGGCCATGTAGTTGTAAAATCACGCTTTATTTGTTAAATGACGTGAATGTCCACCAGTTGATAATGTAGATGTTGGGACTGGTGTAGTAAAGTGTAACGATTGTCAACTCATTAAACCCAGCACAGTTTTGGTCATACAGGTCATCTTGTCCTGGAACGTGATGAGGCTCCGACAAGAATGTGAGTGTAAACAATGAGTGTGTATGTGAATGTCAGAACGCGAATGGTAGCATGATTCGATAGAGTTGACAGGTTGGTAGTACATCACTCATACTCACACTGTTCGAATTCAAGAAGTACTGGAACTACGGTGGTCTTTTTATAACATTTAATGGGACGCACACTTGGACAGTACGTGTATGGTTACAGGAACAAATGTCGACATAGACAGCATAATGTTGATCACAGGAATATCATCTTAAGTTAGCATTCATGCTTGGCAAATATCATAATGGAGCATTCGTAAATAAGCATTCAGAGTTCCATCATGTAAATCTTCTGGCTTTACTGACTGGGCACGTCAGACCATAACCAATATATAGGAAGGCTCCTAGACCTAACCTCGTCTAGTGAATATCCCTTCACGTAAAGTTCAATATATATATATTTTTCATAAAAGATATAGGAATCCCAGACATGGGTTCTCACATGTAGCAGTGATCTCTTGGTTCATCGAGCGATAGTACAGGCATCCCTTTTTCTCACTCGATAAATACAAAGTATATGAATTTCAACATGGCTGTGCTTCTCTCGTGAGCTTCACTCACTATTGGATACAGACCAAAATTGGTCATTCGTTAAATGTCCTCATTTCTTCATAGGTTCTCTCATAGAGGTAATTGAATAATATCATACAATCCAGTGCTGATACATAGGAATGTCTTCTTCCTTTGAATGGATATTCTTTTTAAAAGTACCACTGTGCATCTGCTTATCAACAACGATGGCGAAGCCCAAGTTCATAATAAATTGTGGTTTTACCTTTCTATGCGAAATATAACTTTGCCATTCCTTGGCAAAAGAGAATAAACACTGGGGTAAAGTACATACAACATGTCTAAATGATTATCACTTTTCCCCATCCATATATAGATCACTATTTCGGCAAAAAGCCTGCTACAACAAAACTCGACATCCTCACAGGATGGCAGCCATGAATCACCCCCCTTTGCTAGCGATACTTCCGCTGCATAGCCTTTGACCTTTTCTAGCGACAACCAAATTAGTTCGACTTAGAAATGCAAAGATATCCATATATAAGACAGACTCGTCCTACTCATACAAACACTACGTATAAATTCAGGCCATAGATATACTGAAGCAAGAACAATCTATTCCTACCCAGCCAAAGAATAAATCACAGTAGGCCTAGACTCGTCGCGGAGTCCGATCGAAGATGACGGAACTTTTTCCAAGGGAAGTAACTCAAAAATGACTTCTCCTTAAGCACTTAAAAAGGAAATACTTTGCTTCCAAAATATTTGCGAACATAATAAGAATATAAATGTATTATATTGCAAGATAGTAAAAATTGCCCTTTACACCTGGCAATCAGCGGCCAGAACGCTCGTGGGTTACATAATTCATGATGTCTTTGCAAAAGGACCTCTTCATAAATAACATGTCTGCTTGAGCCCCCCTATAAATGTCGATAGGCTTTGCCTGGAGACTCAGTATACATAATCATCATAATAGGAAAAATCGAGATCATACAAACCGTGTAAATACAGCCCACAAAACTGGAAAACACAGTCTCCTAGAATAACATAACTTGTGAAAAAAAAATATACATAGCAAACTTAAATATAACCAAAAAAGCATAAAACAAAATATGTCAAAACAATCATGTTCAGTATAAATACAACATAGACCTGTACTAAATCAATGAACATGAAAATGTGTTACCGATATAATACAATGGTTGACACATCATACAAAAAAATGAAAAGCATTAGTACTATCATCAATCATCATTGTAGTGCACAAGTAAATCCATAATGGGTGTGTGACATGAAGAAAAAATACTTGTCTATTCTTATCCATAATAGTAAAAAAAAATAATGTCGCACAAACATATCAGTACATTGAGTGGCATCATGCGACTCAAAAAGAACAAAATCCGGAAGAAAAAAAAAAATTACAAGTTATGTAATATTACCTGCTACAATTTAATACATAACAGCCGTACAAGTGTTGTTTACAATTATGAGGCTGGAATTTAAAAAAAAACATGATAGATGAGCTGTTGATTTGCAGCTATAATCCACACTTGTGAAGTGAGACTATTAATATTCACCTCTGTGAACGTTCCAAATAAAAAGTTGGAGAGCCTGTCCTACAAAAAGAACGATAGCTCTGCGCTATCTATGTACATTACATAGATCCTGAAATCTAGTTTGCAATACGGTGAGAGTCTGTCGTAACCTTATTAACTCTCTATGTGACATGGCCAAAACTAAAAAAAAATCAACGTAAGGAATAATATACAATCTACTATAAAGGAGCATAGTCGCAGTAATACACTATTCAATCATAAGAAAAGATTGTAATATATCTTGGAACTCTGTTCTTCATGGTTGCTGGGAGGCGACTAAAGTAATAGTCCATGTGGAAGAGCCGTCGTAGACATCTTTGACTTTCTCCAATAATGTTGCATCTCGCCACAGTAGTCGGCTGTACGTCTGAGTGCGAACGACTATCTTAAACTGCAAGGCTAAGGGAATAAAGGGACCAACCATTGTCAACCTGTAATAGAAAAAAAATGTATTGCATTAAGTTAGTACTTGTCAAGCAACATTTGTGCCAGTTCCAACAAGGCAATGTCCTTCGATGAAAGTCACTGATCGTACGTGCGTCCTTTAGGATGGGAAGCAGTTGCTGTGAAATGAGCAACGTGACGACTAGCAGTACATGGTTCAGTTCTGTCTTGACGGTTGGAATGCATAGAACGACGCTTCCTGCGAATCTGTACACGAACATGTTCATGTGAGGTACGAATCAACTTTGCTAAAGGGACGGAGTCGTCAGACGATGATAAATAGTGGCGTTTAATGGTTGTTCTGGAATGTGTTTCCATGGGAACAATATAGGAATCATCATCCGAGGCTACAAGATGTGTTGTCTGGTCAGGCGTAATGTCTTGCCATGAGTTTTCGATGATGGTTGCCGAAGAAAAAGAATGGATAGTTGACGAATGTGGTGGATCAGTAACTGTGAATGGCATCAAACCAGAGTATTCAGCGTTTTGAGGTGTATCCTCTGTTCTTGGTTCATTGTCATGGAGTAAACGGTCGTTGCAGTGTTGGATCCGTTGTCGGAGCTCTTGTAAAGGAATGTCATCCTCTTCAGATGAGTTTTCTCGTTCGCGTCGATATCGTTCTATCGTATCTCTGACTAACGTGGGGGCAGTTGAATGTGGTGACATGTCATCAATGCTAGAGGCAAGTGAGGTGGAGGACGAATAATGGCAAAGGGTGGATTTCCTGACAGGTCGTGAGGAGCGAAGGTGTGGAATTTCACCAGGTCGGTGATCATCTAATTTCATTTGAGAAACGTAAGCTTTCATAGTAACATTCTGTATCTCATGTCATAGGATATAATTTGTAGAAGTCTGTTCGAGGACTCTGTAACCGTCCAGCCAACGATTGTCAGGCTTGGAATCCCGAACGTACTTCTTAAAATAAACAGGATCGCCAATAGCAAAAGTATCCAGAGTTGCATTCCTGTTACGTAATAATGCACGTTTGTTAAATGCCTTTGTTGCATTCTTATGTGCTATACAGTGTGCTTGATGTTTGTGCTGAAGGATCATCTCAATTGGATTTTCTCCTAGATATTTCCGTCGAGGGGCGAGTAAGTGATCAATAGGGAATACTGGTTCTCGACCATAGATGAGGAAGAATGGTGAATATCCTGTAGTGTCATTAACATTAAAACGCAATGCTTCCAATGCATGGTGTAGATGTACGTCCCAAAATTGAGAATTCCCTGCAATATACTTTGCCAAATCATCGTGGAGCGTAGCGTGCATACGTTCATTCCTCCCATTGGATTGAGAATGATAGTAACTAGTCGTCGTGTGCTTGAAGTATAGTGTCTCTAAGGTCGATCGAAACGGATTTCCTTTGAACTGTTTACCATTGTCGGTAATCACTCTAGTGGGGTAACCATATCTGGGAACAAATTCTGTAAGGAACAAATCAGTGAGGGAAGTGGAAGTGGCATCTTTAAGAGGAAAGCATTCTGGCCAAGCGGAATACTGGTCAACAACATGGAGGATGTATTTGTTGCCTGACAAAGTGACTGGGTAGGGACCAGATAAGTCAAAACTGACTACTTCCATGGGGAAATTAGAAGGAGACATTTGTTGTGTGGGAACTTTGGTGGATTTCATGTTGCGTATCTTACAGATCTTGCACTTTGATGTATA
Source organism: Oreohelix idahoensis (assembly GCA_024509875.1). Lineage (NCBI taxonomy): Eukaryota > Metazoa > Mollusca > Gastropoda > Stylommatophora > Oreohelicidae > Oreohelix > Oreohelix idahoensis. Next base: position 111,841 of record JAMPIV010011073.1, read on the forward strand.
CTCAATCACGTCTCGATATAATGAGTCTTAATAGTATCTTCTTTTTATTACATCCAAAGTTTTGTCTCGACCTAAATGTCCATTTTCATCGTGAAATTGGATCATTATTTTCGGAACTAGATGATGAGGAATGCAGGTTCTCAATGCAATATCAGACTTTTCATCAACATAGTAGAGTACGCTATTATCAGAAAGGATGACGAAATGTTTGCATTTCTCTGGGTCAATGTTCACTTGTCTGATCAATTTGGCAAGCACTGGATCTTTAGCTTGTTCCAATGGCATATTAAGTGTAGAAATGTCATCATCAATAACGGGCATATCTTCCGGAGTCGTGTCATCAACTCGGGCAGAAACAAGAAGGTTAACTTCCTTACTATTGTCGTTAATGTCAGTTAATTCAGCTTTCGTACGTGTGGTACATGGTTTATCTGGGGTATCCACAGGGTAAGGAATTATAGACAACAGATCAGCCCATGTGTTAAGCGAGCCTACAATGTATTCTATCTGAATGTCGTAGGACTGTAGATTAAGAGCCCAAGTTTGAAGTTTGTTAGGTTGCTCTCTAGTCTTGGACAACCAATTGACTAAAGGCTGATGGTCCGTCTTGACAGTGATGATAGTACCTCGTAAGTAAAAATCCAACTTGTGTACTGCATAATGGATCGCACACGCTTCCTTTTCAGTAGTGGTCCATTTTCGTTGTGAGCGGCTCAGGGCATGTGAAATGAAAGCAATTGGTTTCTCGTTTAGAATGTGGGGCAAAATCGGAAGATCATGTGGGTCGCAATTCTGTACTAGGCAGGCACCTACAGCATTAAGGGAGGCGTCTGCATATAAGATCATGGGTTTTTACGTATCTGGGTGCGCTAGAAGAAGAATGGCGGTCAAAGCATTTTTCAAATAATCAAAAGCAAGTTGACAATTCTCGTTCCATCTAAATCTAGCATATTTCTTTGTTAGATCTATTATTGGGGCAGCAGCACGGGAAAAATTTATGATGTGCTTGCGGTAATAAGAACAGCAACCCAAAAGTCCTCTGACCTGTCGAACCGTTTTAGGAGTGGGCATGTCACGAATGGCGGCCACCTTATCGTCATCAGGTCTTATACTCTTGCTGTTGATAATAAATCCTAGATATTTAGTTTCGTCCTTTAAGAAAGTACATTTGCTCAACTTCAATTTGATGTGGTGTTGTCGAAGGCGTTGACAAACTTTTTCAACATGTTATAGATGATTTTCAATGGACCCAGCAGTATGAATTAAAATATTATCAATATACGCGAGGGCAAAGTCTTGCATTCCTCGAAGTACTTCATCTATAAGTGACACATAAGTCGCAGGACTGCCTTTGAGACCGAACGGCATGACGTTTCAAAAGTAACTGCCAATATGGGTGCAAAATGTAGATTTCTCTTTTGCATCTGCAGTCATAGGTTTACACCAGAACCTGGAGCGTGCATCGAGAGTATTGAACCATGTGGACTTCCCAACGGTGGCTAATATGTCGTCGATACGTGGTAGTGGATAGGAAATAGTACGCGTGATCTTGTTGAGTGCCCGATAGTCACAGCAAAATCTGTGTGACGCGTCCTTTTTGTTGACAATAACAACCGGCGAGGACCATTGTCAGCGGGATCTTTCAGTGACTCCTGCATCTAACATCTCATTAATAGCCTTTTCTACAATTTCCCGATTCTTTAAAGGAGTATGGTAGGGTTTAAGATGAATGAGAACGTCAGAGGTAGTAGGTATATCCATCGTGACAGTGGATGTTCGCTCAAGCTCCAAATCGGAAAGAGCAAAGATATCCTGATGTTTGCGAATAAATCGTTGTAAACGCTGGATGTGCGGTTCGCACGGATTTAGTTGTTCCATCAACTGGTCTATTCTAGTGGATGGCAAAATACTGGCTTGTTGACGAGGTGTATGTGATCTGGTAATAACGTCAACTTCATCTGTTTGGAAGCAGGGCTGTCTATGAACTTGTGTGAGAATAGTTTGTCTATTAAAAATCCTGCCGATATCCTTATTCATGGTCTTTGCATATCGGAAGTTTTGCCTAGTGTTCCCATGAGATATCATGTTTCGTGAACACCACTTGTGTCTCGAGTGTCTATGAGCAAAGCGTAAAATATCTTGATCAATGATGTCCGCGTAAGCATCAGAGTGGAAGTCGGTTGATCGACCTACCGTTCGATAGTCGAGAAATCTCTGACGACGATATCCATCATACAAATCATTCTGTGTCGGGTTTGAATAATATCTCGTTGCATGCTTATGACTTACAGGACATGGTTCATGGGAATATCGTGGTTTAGGTTGTGGGAGTAGACTTGAGGGGTGGGGATTATGGAGAGAACTAAAAGGAACATCTTCGAATTGTGTGTGTGGCAGCTGTAAGTCCGATAATTGTGGTGAAAAAGGAACAGGATTCTGTGCTTTAACTTGTGCAATTATGGCACCACGGGCAATGGACGTCGTCTTTCCTGAAGCATTAACAATCATCAAGGGGAAATCACGATGAGTGGAGACTTCAACTATACACTCGGTGATGATGATATGAGGATCATCATTGATGTCTGTGTCTGATAGTCCATTGATACAAACAGTTTCTCCTATGTGGATATATGGAGATGTCTTTATCCTACCCTAGACTATTGTAAGTGACTGGGGCTGTAAGGTAACAGGTGCCGTTAAACGAACTAGTGATGCTATATGCACATCATTCTGCAGTGGAACATATTCTCGATTAACTCTGACTTTATGAAGATCGAAATAAATTCTGACATCGTGTTGGGTGAGGAAGTCTCGACCGATAATGAGGTTTCTAGACACGGACCTTGTGATGATGAATGGGTGGCAAAGTCGTTGTGATCCGATGTAGAAGTCGATATGTGCAGTACCAATAGCTTTCAATACTTGTCCTGTTACATAAGCCATATGGGTATGAGAAGGACTGAAACGTACGTGACGATGCATTTTGTGATATAATTTTTCACTAATTAGGCTGATAGTAGCACCAGTATCAATAAGTGCCCGGTATGTGTTTCTTGCGATGGTAATTAGGCATGAACTGGGGTCAGGTATTACATCACAGTTGTTTTGTCGTATATTCGTGTTGGTTGAATTTGTACCATGTTGTTTCGTAGTGTTCTTGGTTATAGAGCGTAGCTGGAGATTCCGCCATGTATGAGACTGATGATGCGAACCCTTCACTATCGTCTCTCCTATTGAGTGGTTCAAGCGTTTCCCGGAAAGTCGTTATTGGTATATTGAGATGAACCGAATTGAGTTTGACCACGGAAATAATTGTTGGAAGTCCTTTGTTTAGGATTGTTGAATGGCTGTCGTCTGCGATATAGTGATTGTTGTCTGCAGTTACATGCGATATGTCCATTCATCCTACAATTGTAACATGTAATCTGATTAACATGGTGAACTGGAGAAGGATGCGAATTCACTGGGGTAGTGTGTCGGTTGTGTCTCTTGTCTTTGTTCCTGCGAAATGAGTCATTTTGGCGTATATTGTGTGAATAAGATGAGCCTTGGTGATCGTTGAAGGTTGCATTGTCTCTCCGCCATCTTGAATGATAATGGTCAACTTCCATTGGTTCGGGAAGATAGTCTGATTGCGGTTCTTTGCCGATCCTTTGATGAAATCTTTTCCGAACATTCTCTTCGTATACTGCCTTTTAAATTGTTTCTGTGATTGACTTCGAGTCTTTTCTCAATAGGTGGAGTTTCAAATTGGCTGCCAACAAACCATCAATGAATATGCCTACTAAGTGTCGCTCCAATTCTTCCGTGGGGATTAAATCTCCTAAAAAAGCATCTTCCGCTAGGTTGAGCAACCGGTCTGCGAACATTTGGACTGGCTCATTACGTTCTTGCTTTATCTTCCTTAAAAGCGTCCAAGCATGCTGAGAGTCTGTGATATTTGAATATCGAATTACCAATTCCTTGCGAAGGCTTTCGAACGTTTCCTGTGGGAAGGCTTTACTGCGATGACGTAGAAAGTCTGTAACCAACCCATCAAAAGATAAAAAGGCAATTCGCTTGCGGTCGGAATATGTAGCTGTGTCAATGATGGATGAGAACTTATCCATGTCAATAATCCATTTGCGGAATAGTGCGGGGTGTCCAGAAAATGGTGTAACAATCGATCTAATTGAATGGAACTTAGCATAGTGATCTACCTGATGAAGCGATTCTGTAATCTGCATCAGTGCTTGCATTGTCCGTTCTAATTCATTAGGCAACGATGTATTTTGAGGTTGTATACCCTGTTGCTGTTGATTTTGTGACAGATGTGGCTGTAACATCTGCTGTGGGCGCATTTGTTGTTGAGCTAGGGCCTCGGGGACACTTAAGATCCATGATAATTACTGTTTACAAAGTACGATCACAATGACAAGAGCGTGAGCTGGTCACGAGCATCAAATAAAAGTATGTCACCGATGGGCACGAACGAACGAACTTTATTTTCAAAGGGTTAAGAATTGGGCACGCAGGACCGTCTGACATTCTGCCCTTCCCCTCTCTCTCGTCATGTATACTATATCCTTTCATCCTCACATTTACTTTAAGCATAATTAAGGCATTTATCATTATAAACGTAATATTACATTTGCAATAATCATCATAATTAAAGTACGTTTTTAAAATAAAATTTAAAAATAAAATAAAATAAAATAAATAGTAATAATAATGAATTTAAAAATAAAGTAAATAAAAATACACATTAAAAACAACAACAACAACAACAAGACATAAAAATCGAATTCTTCGTACAGTAAATTAGTGATTTGAGACATATTCAGAAGTATGTTATAAGAACTCGTGAAATTTTCAAACGGTATGGAACTGAATGACTCAGGGACTTTTTAAATAGAAGCATGTGACCGTTACTGCAACCTATATGATGTATGTGGCCGTTACAGCAGTATATCAAGGTTATATGCCAAACCTTCACACCCTGTAGACCTTTCGTCACAGGTGGTACATATTTATTCCGAGTTCATTGTGGTTTCATTTCCCAAGTGATCGTAGTGGTTACTGGTTTACAAATTTATCTTATGAGTGTTAACTGGCGACTGCCAGAGGTGGGATTACTCAAATGACTGTTGTCAGGTCCAGATTCTTTCTACTCACCGCAGGTTGTCATGTGATCAGTTGTATCCCATTAGGGCTTACGTACTCAACATACATGATGAAGTAATAGTTCTTTATAATGGAAAACTGTTTATTAGTAAAGTCCAATGGACTAAAGGCAATGTTCATTACAAAACTCAATACCCTGGCTATCAGCGGCCAGAACGCTCGTGGGTTACATAATTAATGATGTCTTTGCAAAAGGACATTTTAATAAATAACATGTCTGCTTGAGCTCCCCTATAAATGTCGATAGGCTTTGCCTAGAGACTCATATACATAATCATTATAATAGGAAAAATCGAGATCATACAAACCGTGTAAATACAGCCCACAAAACTTGAAAACACAATCTCCTAGAATAACATAACTTGTGAAAAGATTGAATCTTTCAGTGGTAAGGTATTTCCTTGCCCAGAGGTTAATCACACAACCTTTAAAAAAACACGGGGCCGCACTAAGGTTTCAACCTTCTCCCGTAAACACGTCTGTCTCACTGCACTGTGAACTCCGTGACTGAGCTCAGTTCTGACTGCCGTGGTCAAAAATAGCAATCGACGATTTCATTGGTCAAGTTCGACCAGTGATATTTTGTTACGAACTAATCTTGCTCAAGATCTTTTCTATTCTTATAACTACTATTAACGTGCTAGCTAGCATTAACGTAGGCCATCCGGTGACAATATTGTGCTTAGTCACCTAAGGAATCGTTCTCTTCCGGCAAGTCAAACAGCAAGAGCAATAGTGGGTAGACGTGGGCAAGTCTCTCGAATGACAATCATACGACGACTCAGAGATACAGGCCTTACTGTAAGACGACCTTATGTTGGGCCAAACTTGACTCACAGACATCGTCAGCAGCCCCTGCAATGGGCAGAGCAACATGTCAGATGGACTAGACTGCAGTGGAATGCTGTCCTATTCACAGACGAGAGCAGATTCAACATATCCTTTGCTGATGGACGTAAGCGGATTTGGCGACGGTGTGGAGAGCTCTTTGCAGATTGCTGTGTTCATCAGCACAACCGATTTGGAGGTAACAGTATTCACATTTGGGGAGGACTCAGTTTTCACCATCGCTTGCCTCTTCACGTCTTCCGTGGAAATGTTAATGCTGTGACATATCTAGATGAGGTTCTGGATGCATTGGTTGCCCCTGCGTTCACAACTTATCCAGACTTGCAGCTTCTCCAGCAGGTTAACGCACGTGCGCACACCGCATGCATTACGCAGCAATATCTACAGCACCAGAACATTGTGACGACTGATTGGCCTGCCCTATCACCAGATATGTCCCCTATAGAACATCTGTGGGACGAGCGTGGACGCAGAGTCTACAGGCAAGGTTCTCCAGCTAATCTGCTACAGCTCGAAGCTGCTCTTACACGTGAATGGGACTTGATTCCCCGGAATTTCCTTCAGAGATTTGTGCGTTCCATGCGGAGCCGCTGCCAAGCTTGTTTGCAAGCACACGGTGGACATACCAGATACTGAGGATAGTGTGAATGAATTTTTTTATTGGTTGCATTTTTGGTTTTCTCCCTTGCCTGCACAGAATGCAATGAATTTCATAACAATCAAATGTACAAATTAATGACCAGCATGGATTCATCGGAAAATGAATAAAGATTCCAAATATGTAAACTTGTAAACACTTATATTTACATTTCACACTCTGTTCCTGGATTATACAGGTGGTGCGTTTTTAATGTGCTTCAGTATATTTCTCTTAGGTATGGATCCCAACTGCATGCCTGTTGCACCTCCTTTTGAACACCACAAAGCGTATATTATCTTGTAACTTTGTGCTGCTCAGAATGACGTTGCTTAGCTGCCATCCTGCACTACTCTTGCCCCAGACACGATTCTTTGGCACTGAGCTGGTTGACTGCATGCAAGAGAATCTAAGTATGGACTGATAGGCAGATGGAGCTGAGAAGTGATTCTGTGCAAGATATGACCATTCCATGGGAGAGTCTAAAACCAGAGCACTGTATGTTAGCTCTGCATAGTTGGAGATCCCCCTTGGATGGCGAGGAATGCATATTATGCCTCGCACATCTTACTTCTCGCTTGGGAACAGATGTGATGATCTATTAAATGCAAGCCAAGCTGGAGAAACTGGAGCTCATGACTTCAGCTCAGCACGTTTCGGAATGACAGAAAAGCCACAGGAAAAGCCTAGATCTACAGTTTAAATTATATTATAATATTGTTATTATTATTACAGTGTAGTTAATACCGAGGAGTCTTTAACTTGGTAATAGCTGCAAAAGAGCGAGAAGCTCAGCAGCCCTAGATAAACAACAACAACAACACTCTGTACTGCACATTTTACCAGCTGTCAGCATCTGCGCTGTCTGACCTTTCTGGTTTTGTCATCAGAGCTACTTAATGTTTACCATATTCTCAATGTAAAATCAGTGGTAGAAGCGACGATTATTACCACTAAATACAGATTATATTTATGTAACAAAAAGATGGTAGCATTCATCAATTACGGCGTCAGCTAATGTTGTGTTCTGCTAAACTGACTCTGAAATAAAAAGAAAAATTAGATGCACATTAACGAAGCATGACATTATGACACCATGAAAAGAAATAATTTCTTAAAGCACAATAATACTACTAAGCTTTCATCGATATATTTATATTTATGTTTCTCTGAGGTATACAGCCAAACTACACGACTGTAACATCTCTTTTTGCACACCGAAAAGCGTCCATTATCTTGGAACTTTATGGTGCTCAAAAAGACGTGCTTAACGCGGTATATTTAACAGAATGCGACGAACCTGAATAGATTATGTACATTCTATACCACAAGATTAACGGTCAGATTGATTGCTGGCCCATTGATGTTGACTCATGGATATTTACTTCATTGTCAAGGTATGTAATGTTCATTCGACGGATGTATCCTCTCTAGCGTCATTTCGGCTAGTCCCACGTTCAATGCCAAACTCCAACAGTCTCAGCCTTGTTGATTCATCAATTGATGTATCATTATCCAACAGGCGATCATTAATTGCCCTTAGTATCTCTCCTTTATAGATGTCTAATGTCCCTACTATGGGTGCTATCGAACCCAGTCTGTCAGCGATCTCATTGCCACGTAACCCTGCATGACCAGGACAGTAGATCCACACCAGTTCTTAAAGACTTGAGGATTCTATTGATGTTTTCCATTCACGCCGCAGCCATCCGTTCTGAACTTTCCGAAGCATGCCTTGAGAGTCAGACAATATAACTGCCCTGGTTGATGGAGTTTCAGACAGCCACCTCAGTGCTGCAGTAACTGCCTCTACCTCCATTCTCCTGCTGGAGGTTAGTGTCATGTAGTCTCCGCTCTTTTCAGCAACGACCATTGTCGTGGAGAAGCCCCATCCTGATTTCTCACTACGCACTACAGACCCATCAGTGTACACAATGGCGTGGTCATCCCCAGATTATCAGCTGATTAATTTCCAGCTCTGCTTTTCCATTGCTCCAAGATCTGCACTCTCTGCCAAGGCTAATGATGACATGCTGGTAATTTATCCAGTTCTCCCCTGACTTACACCAATCTTCCCATTTGGATATATTTTCAACCCTGGAGACCTGACCAATTGTAGCCTCTGCCTGTGCCATCCATGACATCCCACTCTTTATTCTTGCTAATTTGATGTCAGCTATGTTCTCATGTAGGGGGTTTCTTTTGTCGGTGGTTACCCGCATATAGGATTTGGACTGGGCCATTGCATTTCTGGATCTAATCGACAGCAATCAAGCATGTATCTAAACGTAGTACTTGGCCAGTGGTTGTGATGAAGAAATGTTGTGTTATACTTCAATGGTCCCCTAGTAGAATGTAAGGGCAACAAATATGAAAACACCCGTCACAACGACAAATGGTAAATCTAGGTCCTGCGTGTGTGTGTGTGTGTGTGTGTGCGTGCGTGAGTGTGTGTGTATGTGTGCGCGTGCGTGCGTGCGTGTGTGTGTGTGTGTGTGTGCGTGCGTGCGTGTGTGTGTGTGTGAATGAAACAGATGTTAGAGTTTCCTTTTGTTGTAATGTGCAATGTTTGCTGTAAGAACTTTGAGAAAACGTAGAAGAAATGCTAATGAAACATTAGAGGAGAGATCTGATAGGCTAAGAGACCGAACAACGAGACTACGATTACGAAGACGGACAGAAACCATGAAGAAAGAGAATCTAGATTGGACATGAGAAGACGGGCGAAACGCCGTAGGACTAATCAAATAGAAGTACCGGATGCGAATAATCAACAAGCTGTAATTAATGTGGAAGAGCATGACATAGGACATTTGTATCACAACTGTGAGTATTGCAATGCAAGAAATTGGGGACGTCCCAGTCTTGACATATGGATGCGAGTCATGGGCAATGACTACAACACACAAAAGTCATATTAAAACTTCAGAAATGAGGTATCTGAGGATGGTGGTTGAAGTAACAAGAAGAGACATGGTCCGCAACCAGATGGTACGTCAAGGCCTAAAAAAAATCCAGCCTTTGCAGACCCAAGTAGAACAGTCCCAACTAAGATGGTTTGGTCATGTCTCCAGAATGGGAGATGATCAGCTACCACGACAAGCATGGAAAACTAAGAGCCAGGGATCCAGACCTTCAGGACGACCCGGACTCCGCTGGGAGGACAACATAAGACACTATTTGAAGGACCGAGGACTAGAATGGAACCAGGCCAGGAGGATTACAGCTGATAGGATAGTCTGGCGCTCTCTCTTACAAACATCTACACCTCAAAGTATAGAGGAACGACTAAGTAAGAAAGTAAGTAAGATATTGGGGACATGAGTTAAACACATGGAATAAATACACTAAATGCTGTCATGATGGAAAGGTTTCACTCGACCCACTGTCTGAGACACCTACTCTATTACGAGAGCTGCTTACAGGAGATGCACGTGAAGCATATAACTACAGAGATCATATACGAGAATACAACTCAGCAATGGCGTTCGAATCAGTGGGTGCGGATACGAGATCGCTACATGGAAATGGTTTAAATTGTTTTATAATATACTGAAGCACATTAAAAACGCACCACTAGTATATATACTGATGCCGAGAAGCTGGCAAAAAAAAGTGTGGGAATGGATTTTCCCCGTGTTTGCCATGCGGTAGAGAGCGAATGGCTGCTGGAATGGAAAGTGCAAGATTCAACCCATGGGTGTGTGTACAGACTACATGAAAACGATGAAAGTTACACGTGCAACACGATTCTCAACAGCTATGACCCTGAAAATGTGTACGCGTTGTGGCAGTATACTCGGTATAAAAAGGCCGTTAAGACAAAACACCCAGTACATGTGCTTGAAATGCCACGACTATCTGAAAATGACCGCCAACGAGCCATTGGTATGTTGGAGACCGGAATGAGCTCGCGGGCCATTGCCAGAAGGATGAATTGCCACCACAGCACTATTGTACGTCTCAATGAACGTTACGAAACCATTGGCAGTGCCCGGGATAGACTTCGGAGTGGCCAACCACGAGTTACTACCCCTGCGCAAGATCGTTATATTGTGCTGAGTCACCTAAGGAATTGACTCTCCCGGCAAGTCAAACAGCAAGAGCAATAGTGGGTAGACATGGGCAAGTCTCTCGAATGACAGTCATACGACGACTCAGAGATACAGGCCTTACTGCAAGACGACCTTATGTTGGGCCAAACTTGACTCACAGACATCGTTAGCAGCGCCTGCAATGGGCAGAGCAACATATCAGATGGACTAGACTGCAGTTGAATGCTGTCCTATTCACAGACGAGAACAGATTCAACATATCCTTTGCAGATGGACGTATGCGGATTTAGCGACGGTGTGAAGAGCGCTTTGCAGATTGCTGTGTCAACCGATTTCGAGGTGGCAGTATTCACATTTGGGGAGGATTCAGTTTTCACCATCGCTTGCCTCTTCACGTCTTCCGTGAAAATGTTAATGCTGTGACATATCGAGATGAGGTTCTGGATGCACTGGTTGCTCCTGCGTTCACAATTTATCCAGACTTGCAGCTTCTCCAGCAGGATAACGCACGTGCATTTTTTTTGTATTTTTGGTTTTCTCCCTTGCCTGCACAGAATGCAATGAATTTCATAACAATCAAATGTACAAATTAATGACCAGCATGGATTCATAGGAAAATGAATAAAGATTCCAAATATGTAAACTTGTACACACTTATATTTACATTTCACACTCTGTTCCTGGATTATACAGGTGGTGCGTTTTTAATGTGCTTCAGTATACAAGGCCAGCAGATTTACCAATTGGTCTCACAGCTATATCCAAACAAAGAAAATACGTCAGAAAATGGACAACATTATATTTTCGATTGTGCTGAAGCAACAACAAAACGGCTTGAAAAACAATCAACCTAAGGTTGTTTTACCGAAGAAATGCAACATTTGGAAGAGATGCTACGACATGTTAACCTATTTGCTGAGTGGTATAAACACATGCATTAAATAACCCAGGCCAATCCACCAATGAATGTGCTTATGGTGTTTATAGAAGAGCGGACCTAGATAAGAGACGATATAATGCACCTACATCCAAAACGGAATATTTGTTGGAGAAGACAGAGACATAAGCATATATCCCACAGGTGACTGCTGTATAATTATATCACCGCTAAACAAGAATGGAGACCCTATGGTGTATCCGTTGCTATTTCCGTGCGGAGGAAGTAGTTGGCACGAGGAACTACAACACACAGAAGAAAGAAGAACCCCAAAACGTACTAGAGTAACACAGTTGCAATTCTTGCGTTGAGACACGGTTTTAGCCTAATTCATTGAAGTGGGAAATTATTTCAGCAATACATTGTAGACACCTGCGTGAACACTGAAGGATCTAGATTAAACTGTTTACGCCATAGTCAGAAAGGTTTACGGGTAGAAATGTTCCGTGGACTATTGGATGCAGGAGAAGCAAAAGCTCAGAGCCAAAACTTGAGTACAGTAAAGATGACAATTCTGCCTTCAACAAGCCCAATGTACATGGAACAAAACTATTGAGATGCTATGGTAGTTGTACGAAAGTTTGGGAGACCTTATCTATTCGTTACATTTACTTGCAATCCTGTCAGTATAAAAGACGAGAGAAAGGATGGGCAGAATGTCAGACGGGCCTGCGTGCCCAATTCTCAACCCTTTGAAAATAAAGTTCGTTCGTTCCACTGGCACATGTCTGGTTCTTGTCATCAGTTCCACATTTGTGACTTTGTCATACCATTTCAGTCCTATTCTACGCAAGCATCAGTTTATAACAGTCTGTAGCTTTTTGCTTGTTGTTTTTTGTTTTTGCTCTCCATGTCTCAGAGCCATACAATAAAACTGACTTGAAATTTGAGTTGAAGATTCTTATCTTCGTTTTGACTAGATTTCTCTTGTTCTCCATATGTTTCCCAATGCAATGAAAGCTCTCCTTGCTTTTTGTATTCTTATTTTGATATTACTGTCCCTCCAACTTTGTCTATATTTCTGCCAAGATATGTGTACGATTCTACATTTTTAGTGGTGTTTCTTTAAGTTCAACCTTGTTATTATTTCTTGCATGTATTCTCATAATCTTTGTCTTTTCTCTGCGTATTTTCAGGCCCACTTGTTGTGACATCTCATCGAGAATTTGCATTTTGTCTTGCATCTGATTATGTTTATGGGACAGAAGAGCCAAGTCATCTGCAAAATCCAGATCATCAAGCTGTTTAGTCAGATTCCACTTCCTCCTAGATGATTGAGGTCAAAATAGTTTTAAATTACTGCACTGAAGGAAGGATACAACGCTTCCTTTCGCTTCCTATACAGCATAGATCTACAACTACTGTGTGCACTTTTAAAGCATTTATGTGCGCTTACAGTGGTGGTTTCTGAAACAAAGATGTTTAAATGGTGAGGTTGCCAGCCTCATGCATAAGATTATGCAGGCGAAAGATAAATATTATTAATCGCTCAAAATAGAACATACATTCATATACAGTTATTATACATACTTGTATTAATAATTTACATTACATTCATTAGCATTTGATGTGTCACTCTTAAAAAGCTGAATCTCGAGTCAACTTCTTATCGGAATTATGTTTATTCTAGCACAAAATCTATCTTTATTACTGAATTTAATAAAATCCTTTAGTTTTAAAATATGGGCGTATAATATCATAAATATGATTTCACCTCTGTAAAATACGAGGGGCGTTCAGAAAGTAATGCACCACATCGTTTTTCTCAGCTACTAATGAAGATAGAAGCATGAAATTTTGCATACTTCACATATGGCATGTGCCAATTGTGTGCACCAAATTGCACCGCACCCGGCAAAATAATGCGGCTGCCCTAAACCGTTGAAATGGAGCTTGTTAGCAACTTGCGTTATAAACAGCGAATTGTGATAGAATTTCTCGTTGCAGAGAAGGAAACTGTTGTGAATATTCACAAGCGTCTATGTGATGTATATGGAAGTTTTGCAGTCGACAGGAGTACAGTCAGTCGCTGGGTTAAGAGAATCAAAGAATCAGGAGGTGGAGATACGGAGCTGCTTGATCGGCCGCGCTGTGGACGTCCTGCCACAGCCACCAACGCAGAAATGTTGAAATGCGCTGAGGGCATTATTCTTACTGATAGGCGAATCACTACTCAACAATTGGCCTTACAGCTGTCAGTCAGCATTGGTAGTGCAAATGCAGTTATAAAAACTCTCGGATTTTCGAAGGTTTGCAAAAGATGGGTTCCTCGACGTCTCACAAATGACCACCGATTTCAAAGGAAAGCAATTTCTTTTGAATTGTTGGAGCGTTTCAATGCTGATGGAGAGAACATTTTGGCTAAGATCGTTACAGGTGACGAAACCTGGGCACATCATTTTGAACCTGAGACAAAAAGACAGTCAATGGAGTGGCATCATCCGCAATCACCAAGAAGAAAGAAATTCAAGACAATTCCTTCAGCTGGAAAGGTCATGAGCACTGTCTTTTGGGACATTGAAGGTGTGGTTCTTGTGGACGTTATGCAAAGAGGAGAGACAATCAATTCGCAAGCTTACATTAAGACATTGAAAAAACGCAATCACCGTTTTCACAGAGTTCGGCCGCACAAGTATCCAGCAGACCTGCTTCTCCTTCACGACAATGCGCGCCCTCACACAAGTCTGGCAACACGGGAAGCAATCACCAAATTGGGTTGGACTGTACTACCGCATCCACCCTATAGTCCCGATTTGGCACCCTCTGATTTTCATCTATTTGGTCCACTTAAAGATGCACTCCGTGGGACAAGGTTTGAAGATGATGAAGGAGTGATTCATGCAGCGAAGAAATGGCTACATGATCAAGACAAAAATCTGGTACGGGCTAGGAATACATGCACTTGTTTCGCGCTGGCATAAAGCCGCACAAGTTGATGGGGATTATGTTGAATAACCTCGATGTTTAGATGACATTTCCATGTATATAGTATATAAATTTCATGCTTTTTGAATAAACAGCTCCTGAGAAAAACGATGTGGTGCATTACTTTCTGAACGCCCCTCGTCTAACTGTGGATAAACTTTTTAATTGAAGATCTGTTTACCTCGTACTGAGACTATTTGGCTTCTTTGAAGAAAAACATGACTACTGCAAATCATTCTTCTAAAGTGCTTGCTGGGATGGCAAATTAGAAAGAGCAATTTTTGTCTAGCTAAGTGTTTACCTTTATCATCTTCGTCTTCCTGCCTTTTACCACGCCTCACATCAATCTAAGCAAAGATTCCAGTAGCAACTCTTTTCCTGTTAACGTAGGCCGGGTTAACATTAATCTTGCGTCATCTGAGTTAGGGTAATCTGTTATCAATATCCTGGTATTGTATCTTCCGCTCCTCGTTCCGTTCCGTTGCCAATTATGACCGTTATGCTTGGTTTTTAGCTAGGTGGTCAATTAATATTCGAACTTCTCCCTCACGAAAGGCGCAAGAGTAGCTGTTATTAGCTCTAAAATTCCGAATTGTAAGCATTTCAGAAGAGTTAAGTGAAGAAAAACGAGAGACACAGTCTGGCGCAAGGGGTTGGTGTAGAAAATATAGAGACACAGCCTTGCACAAGAGAAAGTGAAGAAAACAAATAAGCAGTCCTGCACAAGAGTAAGTTTAGAATATAGGGATATACAGTCTGGCACCACAGATAAGTGAAAAAACAGAGATATACAGTCTTTCACCATAGATAAGTGAAAAAAACATAGACACAGTTTTGCACAAGAGGTAGGTGAAGAAAACAGAGAGACAGTCTTGAACAAGAGATAATTAAAGAAAAGGGAAAGACAGTCTAAAAATCAGCGTTTGCGTAAACCAAAAGTGAATTGTAGCGATAGTACATCAGGGTTACATTTAACAGCATAATGTACGGGAGATATTTTGTTGAATAATTAACCTGAATCAACTTCCCGCTGTGTTTCTCATGATTACAAAAACGACATAATCGAGACAATGATAGATCCTGCTACAGAGTTGAAGCTAAAAAATACTAAAGTAAGGGAAAGTTGATTACGCCCAGAAACATTAGAAGGTATTCAAAGAAAGAAACTAGAGATGAACGAAAATAACCTTCTGGATACTTAAGAAGAAAGAAAATCTATGGACGAATTTTCATCTCGTCACATTAGATTGTGTTTATTTTTGGTATTGGCTGTTTGCGGTGTTTATTATTTTTTTCTTTCTGATTATCAGTATGTACAAAATAATCATAACACGTTGATAGGTCGTAACTGTTTACTGATGTCTGGTTTTGAGCATTCAATGTAAGAAGCCATTAGTGCAAAATGTGCTTTCAAAAGGACTGAACACCTATTGTTGTCTTATTTACTTTATGCCACAGACAACGGGTTAAATAAATTAAACTCAGTAAATCTTACTTCTATGGTTTGGTTTGATTTTAAGGACTATCATCATTGCACACGGACAACGCCATCAGTGTTCCGATCTCCTCATTAGATCACACAAGGAGGATCTCAGCACAGTGGAAGAACTCCGTAGCACTGGCGAGAATCCCATTGAGTGTATATAGGAATCACACAATCTATAAATATTTTTGTGGTGGGTAGGTTTCTAATCTTTAAACTTTCTAAGATTTTAAATCTTTACGATTTCCAACTGCTGTGAGATTTTTTTTTTTTTTTTTTTTTTTTTTTTTTTTTTTTCCCTTAACCAGCGGCACTTGGGCTTTCAGCCCTTCGGCCCAATGACATGTCATTGCGAGGCTGGGGAACCTGAGGACTTTCCTTCCAACCCGGTCAGGAGCTTCGCTCCTTCCCATCCACAGAGGGTTTATCACAGGAGCCGTTCAGGCTATTCAGTCAAATTTCCGGCCGTAAACATTTCTTCAAACGCCGACGCCCGGGTTTGAACCATGAACACCTGGTCGCCAGTACAACGCCGAAGCCATTACACCAGCGCGGCTCCCACCGTGAGAATTTTAAAGTGCGCAACTTGCAACGTATCCGAGAAGGCTAGGTATCCGATCTCTCTACCGAGGAGGCCAGTATGACATTACTGGGACCAATGGTTTTGAAAAAATATTTGCATTACTTTTATCCGACCCCTTACTTATATGGAATATTTTAATTGATCACCAGTTAAAAAGTGTTTATCGGGTCAAATGACGAGTTTATAACATGTGTCAGAACTAGGCACATGAGAATACTTGTGCTGTCAGAGCGAACTCTCTACTGGTACTATGGGTTTAAGGCACTCCCACACTAGACTCTTAGCTCGCTGTCTCAAAGGTACAACCATAGCACACAATAGCTGACATAAATAACATGATAACACCTATAACAGGTAATGACCCTTTTAATGAATATCACACACAGAGGAGCCGCACCCGGCTGACGATATACATGAACATGCATTGCACAATGCACTGAAATAATTGCCACATACTTGCCACACACTATAGCTCAACAAGATCCACATAATACACGCAGAGATAATCTACTCAGCAACCGCCATGACAATCACTCACGTAAGCGGGACACACTACTGACAAAACGCAATACATCATTGCAATCATGAAATACAATCCAGGAGGATATCAAACTAGCATCAAATCACTACCCCTGATCTCATGAAAATAACGGCAAGAAATAATGAACAATAGTGGCATCTATATAACTTTCCCCAGCAAAACTGCTGACAACGGCCATCAACGACTTCTCAGTCGAGCGGACATCTCTAGGCTCACCTTTTCCGTCAAACCGTTTCTTCCGGTTTTCCTTCTAGCCAAAAACCGGCTGGACAGGTATCCAAAGATGAATACCAGGGTTGTCACACTACAGTGTAACCACTATAAAATTTAGTGAACAATTATGCTGTGACATCCACCCCCGCCTTAAGAAAGAAAACGCAGTTTTCTTCCATCGGAGGAGTACGCCCAATCCCCTCTGGGTAAGAGCGACTGAAATGGCAATATAGCACCTCCACATGCAGATAAGGAATGCCAGAGTTGCTCAACCTCATTGACATACATGCCTTCTCACTCACCCCATTCGATACAAGAAAACATGTACAAATCCATACCAGGTATTGACAGTCGTAAAAAATAACAACGACTGACTAATCCTGGAGTAACTTACACCTAATGCATGTTACGCAAAATTTTGTATAAATAATTGTCACCAAGCAGCAATACGACATCGTATAAATAATCATCTCTCCTAATCTAGTTGTCAATATACGATGATGATTTATATACATATGGCGTACCACTTCATAAATATTACCTTTATGGCAGTATATACAATACATTGTATAACAAAATACATCACCATAGTCATATAAATATCGAACTGGGGGCGTGGGTCAGAGCAACTCAGGTTCGGTTCATATTAACCGAACATCTTACTGAACGCGGCCCTAAATCTAACCCCAGCTATTGCTGAACTATAAGCAAATGATTCTTAAGCAAGGACATATGCTTCAGCCTAACTGCCTTCCGCGCACCCCAACTATTGGTAAAAGTCACCCGTGCCATCTTTGTATTGTCACGCAATGGCACTACTTCCACAAATCTAACCTGCGCGACTTCGTCGAATACTCTCCTAAGAGTGCGCCAACTAGTATTCTGGGGAACGTTACGCACCCAAACTGTGCGATTATTAGCGTTCGGACATTCGTATACGTCCCTACTGCTTCTACTCCTGTCGTTTGGTACTTGTTGCGACTCGCGTCTACAATGTACCTTGTGGTTCTCTCCGTTGGGAGTTTGGTGATGCTGAGCATCTGCATCAGCTACACCCATGGCACTATGCACCCCGCGTACATTACCGACGGTTAAATCGGCAATCGGATCCTCCAGGACCAACGCATAGACTCTACCCGTAATGAACGGTGTGTGCACTCTAATGCACGCCTGGGGGTAAGTCTCAACTTTGCCCCCGAAACGTGGTGCATTTTTACCGTTTTGCCTGTCAGACAGGAGTCGTCGATGCACGATCGACGCACCCCAATTGTTGTGCATCCGGTGTCTCTCAACACCCGGACTGGTCTATTCTCCACCTTTCCTTCGTGGAGGATCACCTTGCCAGTCTCATGCACTGCCGATAGACATGGTGCCGCATGCCCACATTGTAGCACTAATCTCTCGTTCGCATTGAACAGAGGGCGGCACCCCGCACAGTCCTCGCTGTTCATTGTGTCCAACACAACCGCGGAATTTGCGTGTTCAATCGGGGTAGTGCAGCTATCAGCACTATGACCCCTGCCACCGCAATTGGTACACACGCGCTCTTTCTTTTTCTCCTCGCGTGTGCTTTTGCTGGAGCCCTTCGAGGACGAAGACCCCGCATCAGAGTCAGAAGAACGACTCTCTGAGGAAGAACTCCTCTGCTTATGATGTTTGGTTTTGTACCAAAATCTGTCTTCGTCCCGAGAGTCCTCGAAGCGTACCTGCTTATGAGTTTGGTACTCCTTCCTGTCACTATAACTATTATGTTGTCCCCTCGGACGACTGTTTCTATGGGAACGAAAATTCCCATAGCTACCTCTCCGGGACTGGTAGGGATTAGAGGGCCTCTCATATCTCTGTTCTTGATCCCTGTCTGTCTGATTTCGCCCAGGATGGCGCTGCACTTTGCCAACACTAGCAACTACGTCTTCTGTCAGACCCGACTTCTGAATGGATGAGCCCGGATTGGCCAGGACATAATGGTGACTAAGTTGGGCCATGGACTCAATGTTCTTTGGTTGGCGTTCCTGGAAAAACGCCACCAACTCACTGGAACATGAGGACAACACTTTGTCTCGTAGCACCAAATCCAGCAAGCCATTATAATCCTTAGCAATTCCCTCCATTTCGATCCATCTATTCAATAGAAGTTTGATCTTCGAGATAAAATCCTCGAAGTCCTGGTCTGAACTAGGCATCGCGTTTTTAAAACGCGTCCGGTATCCGTCAGCAGTCAGACGGAACCTCCGGAGCAATCTCTCCTTCACTTTATCATAATCGGCCCTTTCCTCCACAGGGAGGCTATCAAAAGTCTCCATCACGGGCCCCACTAGCAGAGTCGATAAAAGAGATGGCCACTGATCCCTATCAGCCTTATAGGCCACACATTCGGCCTCAAATCTTTCCAAGAAGAAATCTAAACTGTCTATTTTCTCATTAAAATTTGGTAGCCGCAGCCTAAAAGGACGATGAGCCATACCAGAAGTTGAGTTCTGACCACTCGCACCCACTTCTAACTTCTTTAATTGTATCTCCTTCTCCATCATTTTCTCTTTCAGAGCTATTCTCATTCTCTCCTTCTCCAACTGTAACTCTCTATCTTCCTTCATCTTCCTTTCTTGCAACTCCTTATCTTCTTTCATCTTCCTTTCTTGCAACTCCTTATCTTCTTTCATCTTCCTTTCTTGCAATTCGAATTCTCTGTGTTTCCACTCACTTTCTTCTTTCATCTTCTTTTCTTGCAACTCCTTATCTTCTTTCATCTTCTTTTCTTGCAATTCGAATTCTCTTCTTTTTAGCTCTAATTCTTCAGCTCGAGCATCTCTTAGAGCATTTTGTTTATCAGTTCTCTCCCTCTCTTCCTTTTCTTTCCTTTCCTTCTCCTCCTTTGCTTCCTTTTCTTTCAAAGTTCTTTGATTTTCAACTGAGTTGAATTCTGCCTTGGCAAATTCCACCAATTCTTTTCCTGTGTACCCGGCTTGCGTGCCAATCTGCATGCAAGTGTCCATATCCATGATGTACACCAGTAGTTCTTTCTATTAACTTTAGTATAAATCTTTATAATATAATTACTCAACTGTATATATTGCACTTAAGTCAGCCAATAAATTTCTGCTTACAATAATATTCAGTAATAATATGGTAAATACTGATATCTCTTCATCAAATTACACACACATATATATATATATATATATGCATGAAAGTAAATACCACCTCGTAGTTTATTATGTAAATATGATTCACGTTTACGTTATAGTCTCACTAAAGACTCACTTAGCCTTTTGGCTATGTTCTCACCACTTGTGAAACTCAGGTCTTTCTGGCCCTTTATTCTCTACTATATCCTTACTCAAACTTACAGTAGTCTATAGTTGTACTTAGACACCGATATAACAACTTATAATAATCAATAGTTGTATAACAACAACTTTATAATGCTTTATGGTGCTATGACACCACTATATCAACTTAGTCACCACTTAGACTTTACTTCACAGTCTTTACTGGCACCCACAATGGTGCTATATTCAATAACACTTCACTTATTACTAAACTCTGTAATCTCTGCTAAGCAAGCATTACCTATGGCAAATGAACACAAATGTAACCTACACAAATGATAGCAACAAACACATCACACCACGAAAACAAAATTCCAGTCACGAGGAAATAGATGATAGAATACAAAGAGAAGAGATAGCTTAATATCTACACTGCGTGACTGAGAACGAACGAAAACAAGGGATACATGTAAACGTATTTACAAGCTAGTAAGATAGGACAAGATAACACACCACTTAAACAGAACACAAGAAATACAGAATGTACACGACAATATAAATACACACTTCACAACTACCGCTAACACCAACAGGGCTCCGGAATGTAAAGTAGGGCAGTCGCAGGAAATTCGTCTGCCAGACTCCACCACAGAACAAACACGCCACAACCTAATAGAATTGGTCTAATTCAATCTTTCCTATAAAAGGCCAAACTGGATTACACTCACACACCAATACACTATAACACTAAAGACACTACGAAAACCACACTCAACAATGAGGAGCTAGAAGCTAACTATTGCCCTAAGCACTGTATTCACCTCATTGAAAATAAATTAAGTACCTAAACAGTAGAATATTACTATAATTTATCAAAATATATAATCCAGATAATTCCAAACTATAAGGAACACAGAGCAAGAGCAAATTTAACTAACAATCAATCTACCTACACACCAAGTCACACTTACGCAATAAAGAAATGTTAAACATGAGGAAAGAAAACAATAACAAACCGAGAAGCAAATACAAAAACAGCACTACACTATTTACCATGTGAAAGTTACTAATAGATATAATCAGTAAAGAAGACAGACAATATCATTAAATTATCAGAGAAAGAAGAAAATATTAATATAACATATAATACATAAACATACAAACAATAACTTATCTGAAGCTCCAACGGCGCTTGAGCAGGCAGAATCCTCAGCCCTGACGATGATAATGATCACAGAACGAACGAAACTTCACACTAGGACACGTAAAATCCAAACGAATATAAGTCCAGGAATCACTTCACTGTCAAATCTGAGTGTTACGGTATGATATTATTTCACGCACAGACCTTAGTATCCTTCAGGGTGCTTCCACAGCACTGTCGATATTATCAATGTAAATGTCTACTTCTTTAAAGTTCAGCTACACAGCTTATAACACAGTGTCAGGTAAGTCCGCAAGGCACCGAGCACAACACATTCGTCCGTGGTTGCGTAGCACTTGATTGTCAAGCACGTCTGTGTTGGCAGGCAATGTCACTGGCGTTGTCTTAGGAAGGTCACGTCAGAGCAATTCACTGGCGTCGGCTTAGGAAGGTCACGTCAGAGCAATTCACTGGCGTCGGCTTAGGAAGGTCACGTCAGAGCTTATTTACCCATGGCTGGGCACCCCAGTAAAGGAAAGGTCACAGAAAGAGTCCAGCTGAACAGCTCCTTCATGTAGCGGGAACACGATGACTCGCCTATAGTCTAACCACCCTAACCATACTCGTATGCCTATATGAACTTAAAAGTTCACAAAGGTCCTCCACAACAACTCATAACCCTTCTACGGTAACACTCAAAGCTACAGTGACTCAAGCAGGATAGCGCAACAACCGAAGTCGTCTCCCCGCCCCGTTGAACACGTAACTTTGCTCCGCGGGGAGCCCCGAATGTTACCAAGAGATCGTGAGGACTACCTTGCTATCTATCTATTTAAAGCCTGACTTCACTGCACCTCTATCCCAAACACTTGACACAATATTTCAGCAATCCTTGCCAAACTAACCAGCTTTACATACTATATGACCCACTAACACCACCTGTCACTCCGTTGCTCCAGCTGGATCAATGTTGCCAACCACCAAACAAACTCAGAGATACGTCAAACTGCCCCGTCTGACGCACATTGTAACAAAAGCTTAATACTTTAATAATTGTATACAACCCTGCTACAATACCATAACAGACAACTTGAAACATAACAACGTTTTATTTCACCGTGTATGGACTGAAATATACTGACAAAATAGCCATTACCGCTGTGATGCCGAAAAGTAGGTCAGAGCCCGTAAATGAGGTCAGGTCACAGGCCGTAAACAAGACACAAACAGATCGACACGCTTGCCTACACTGGACACTGAAACGTAAACAACTCACTCTCGTGAATTGACGGCACATATGAAGGCGCCAATACAGTGGCGTAACCAGCCTTCTAACACTCTGTGTGTACCAAAATTTAATGGCAATAATAATAGCGGGTCAGAACGTCACCTTGCTGGGAAATAACGCTATAACATACAGGCCTCCATGGCCAAGAAAATAGTCAGCAATAAATATGAGCCAATTAATAGAAAATCCCTGGCCCCATGGCCTCTAACTTACCGGACAAGAGCGACCCAGATGTCAGAACTAGGCACATGAGAATACTTGTGCTGTCAGAGCGAACTCTCTACTGGTACTATGGGTTTAAGGCACTCCCACACTAGACTCTTAGCTCGCTGTCTCAAAGGTACAACCATAGCACACAATAGCTGACATAAATAACATGATAACACCTATAACAGGTAATGACCCTTTTAATGAATATCACACACAGAGGAGCCGCACCCGGCTGACGATACACATGAACATGCATTGCACAATGCACTGAAATAATTGCCACATACTTGCCACACACTATAGCTCAGCAAGATCCAAATAATACACGCAGAGATAATCTACTCAGCAACCGCCATGACAATCACTCACGTAGGCGGGACACACTACTGACAAAACGCAATACATCATTGCAATTATGAAATACAATCCAGGAGGATATCAAACTAGCAACAAATCACTACCCCTGATCTCATGAAAATAACGGCAATAAATAATGAACAATAGTGGCATCTATATAACTTTCCCCAGCAAAACTGCTGACAACGGCCATCAACGACTTCTCAGTCGAGCGGACATCTCTAGGCTCACCTTTTCCGCCAAACCGTTTCTTCCGGTTTTCCTTCTAGCCAAAAACCGGCTGGACAGGTATCCAAAGATGAATACCAGGGTTGTCACACTACAGTGTAACCACTATAAAATTTAGTGAACAATTATGCTGTGACAACATGGACGATTTTTTTTCCCCAGAAAGCATGTTAAATACTATCACACATTTTCAAATCAGTAATGTGAAAATTCATTAGCTCACCTTTTCTGCTGTTTCATGTGTCTGACCCTATCCTGTATCAAAACATATGCGCAGTTATTAAGCCAGTCCAAAGGAGTGATCTCACAGAGGAAAAACTGAAGACATTTTATGAGAGACAGTTTCTACAGTATACTCAGGTGCAGCGGTTACCTGTCCCCAAGTTCTACATGGTAAATGTGCAATAATCACAATATAATTAACAGAAGAACGAAACAGAAGAGTGCAACTGAAAAAATAGCTCACCTTTTCTGCTGTTTCAAGTGCTCACCCTATCCTGTATCAAACATATGCGCAGTTTTGAAGGATAACAGAGGGAAAAATCATTTTTTATGAGAGACAGTTTCTACAGTATACTCAGGTGCAGCGGTTACCTGTCCCCAAGTTCTACATGGTAAATGTGCAATAATCACAATATAATTAACAGAAGAACGAAACAGAAGAGTGCAACTGAAAAAATGTTTGAGATAACATCGACATTATAATTTATGTTAATGCTTGATCGTGAACGCATTTGGTCGAATGTTTCATTAAATTATGTAACAAGAAACTTGTTATCTGTGGCATGTCGGTGGGAGAAATGAGAGGAATGTTCAAATTTACCACAGCTGAAAAAGCTCATGAATGTTTAGGTGTAGGCTTTCTATAAGTAAAGTGGCTACAATGGTGACTGCATTCTCAGTAGAGAGCAAAATGGAAATGAGTGAATGAGTGAAAAATTGAGATGTCTAAATTTACTTGTTCGGCATTTACTTGTTCCAGTGGTGAACGTTCTAATGTAATGTGATAGTTTCGTAGACATTCGAGATAAATGACACGTTAATTATTGACGTAGACATTCGAGATAAATGACATAGTAATTATTGACGTAGACATTCGAGATAAATGACACAGTTAATTATTGAAGTAGACATTCGAGATAAATGACACAGTAATTATTGACGTAGACATTCGAGATAAATGACACAGTAATTATTGACGTAAAGATTGGAGCTTAGTTATATCATAAAACAAAAGTAGAGCCAGCGATAGTATCAAAGTAGAAGAAGTGATAGTATGAAAGTAGAGAAAGTGATACTATGAAAGTAGAAAATGTGACGTTATACAATTAGAGAAAGTGATAGTATGTAAGGACAGATCCACAAAGCTGGTTTATTAATATGGTAATAGACATACTGGCCATAAAAAGAAGAGGAAGAATACACATGCTTTTATTCGAATAACGTACATGACATTTACTTGTTATAGACTTTTATAAACGGAGAGTGAAACATAGCTTGTGAGCATTCCGTAGACACATACTCAACAAGGACGGAACATGGCTTACAATTGTAACATGAAACTCTTAAGACATTATACGAGCAAAGTTGACAGAGTATCCTTGCAGAAAATGGCGTAGACAAATTTTGGACGTCATTAAAGATAAAGACAATCAAGAACGTACAAGGCTCCTTAATTTAATCAAACCAGAATTTGCTTAACCAGATGAAAGCTGTCTTTAGTTCCTCGTCTTTCTATATTTATCTGTCCGTATCTGTACACGTCTTTATGATGCTGAAAATCGTCATTTCCATCTTTACAACAGTTATTGCAATTTGAACGCTTCCGACAGTTCCCTCTGCATTTCTCTAATTTTAATGTAAGTTAAGATTTTCTGCGTATAAGTAAAAAGAAACGTGCATCGCCATTATTATCGACTGTTGTGTAACTAGTATTATTATCTCTCCATCTCCTGCATTATATCGTGTATTAGAATTTATAAATCATGGCAGGATGTATGATGCCTCATTAAAAGACTCAAAGGCAGTTCAACAGACAATAGAAATGGCAGACAGAGGACTACAGATCATAGACCAAAGAAGATTCTTAGGATAGTTCATACTGTTAATGTTGATAAATAAACTGCTATGGCTACTGCTTATATATTAAATAAGCACCAGTACAGTGGAAGCTAAAGAGAAAAAGGTCAACAAGTTCATGAGGAAATGGCTAGGAGTACCACCAGGTCTGTCAGATGTAGCACTGTACTGCAAGAATGCAAAGCTTGCGCTTCCCTTCCAAGTCAGTTGTTGAATAATACAAAGCAGGAAAGGCAAGTCTCGCAGTGATGCTGTGCGAGTCAGCAGATGACGCAGTAAAGTCCATTCAGCCCACACTGAAAACTGGAAAGAAGTGGAGAGTGGATGAAGCTGTTCATACTTTTCCAAAAGTCGCTAAAGCTGAGGGAGGTAATCTGATACACACAGACGAATATATGGGGATTAATGGATATGAACGCAGTTTCATAATCCAGATATACCAGGTTCGAAACCTGCTGCAGGCGGTTTGGAAGCAAATCGCTTTGTGTGGATTTTTAACAATGGTATAAGCGCCGTACCGTTCAGAAAGCAATGGCAAACTACTGAATGAAAAAATTGCCTAGAAAAATCACAAACAGCCAATAAAAGCTGGGGTTGATTGCCACGTCCTGTAAAGGATAAGCAACTAACTTTTATACCATGGTGACATCCGCTGGTGGTTCAATACATCAAACAGGAAACGCAGAGATATGGAATTTCAGGAGATGTGAGGAGCTCAGAATGATAGAAGGATGCTAAAAGCGGTGCAGCAGGCCCAACAAGGCCAATGGACTACATGGGAAGAAGCCATGTAAAGGTCATTGACATGGAAAGAAATATGACATATGGCACCTCTTAGGATCAGCTTCATTATTAGATCAATGTATGACCTCCTGCCATCGTCCACAGACCTTGTGAGATGGGGAAAGTCTGATAATGATCAGTGCCCCCTATGCCATGAGAGGCAGACACTTGAAAGCGTGATCTCAGTTTCCAAGGTTTTATAAGGGCGATACACATCGCGCCACAACAAAGTACAAAATGATCTGGCTGCTACAGTATACATGGCAAGGGTGAAGGCGAATAACAAAGTCAGACCGAGCACTGGAAATACATACTTTCTGAGAGCAGGAAAGTCAGCACATTCCAAACCAAGTAAATCAAGTAGCAGTGGACCATCTCTTCTTGACTGTGCAAATGACTGGGAGATGGCAGTAGACCTACCTGAGCTAGTGGAAAACCAGAGAGTATCTGAAGATCTCGAAGACGGCCGAATAAAGTCCTACATTCCTCATCATCTCACCAGATTATAATGATTGAGCAGACCGTGCCTTTTAAATCCAGATTGAACGAGCAACGTCTCATTCAAAGGAGCCAAGTACATGTATAATAATCTGGCCGCGGACTTGAGAAGCGATGGGTTCACTGCAGAGGTCAAGGCTGTGAAGGTGGGTGCAAGAGGTCTCGCGGCTGCCTCAGTGTATAATCTTCTGAAACTAACATATAAACTCGTCATTTGACCCGATAAACACTTTTTAACTGGTGATCAATTAAAATATTCCATAAAAGTAAGGGGTTGGATAAAAGTAATGCAAATATTTTTTCACAACCACTGGTCCTAGTGATGTCATACTGGCCTCCTCGGTAGTGAGATCGGATGCCTAGCCTTCTCGGATACGTTGCAAGTTGCGCACTTTAAAATTCTCGCGACAGTTGGAAATCGTAAAGAGTTAAAATCTTGCAAGGTTTAAAAATTAGAAAACTACCCACCACAAAAATATTTATAGATTGTGTGATTCCTATGTAAGCACAATGGGATTCTCGCCAGTGCTACGGAGTTCGTGCACTGTGCTGAGATCCTCATTGTGTGATCTAATAAGGAGATCGGAGCACTAATGGTGTCCGTGTGCAATGAAGATAGTCCTTAAAATGAAACCAAACCATAGAAGTAAGAGTTGAGGGGACAGTCAAGAAAAAGGGAACTTAAGAGGCTCAGCGAAACTGCGGAAAAGGCATCGTGCTAGCTGTGGAACAACCGCAACGGGTTATGGAACTAGAGACAGTAATTAGTTTTCAACTTAGGAGTTACTTTAACAATTGCCTCCAGCTGGCGGAAAATATGAGTGAATGTGAAAGCTACAACCAAGGTGGGTGAGTTCAATTCTCCGCACTAGACAACAGGAGGCTGACACTTAGGAGTCATGACCTAAGTAAGCCCGCCCCTGGCCTCCTGTTGTATTGCTCTGTATAGAGTTTCCTATCTTAGTAAATAATAATAATAGCCCATTCAGTCATAACTGACTATGGGAATGCGCCCCTGAGGTGGCAGCCCTCAGCAGTTTTTTTTTCCTGGTGCTCCTTACGACGTTTTCTCCTCTATTCTGCTTGTTGCGTGAGCCTCTCTTCGCCCAATCTGAGATGGCGCCGTAAATAGCATCGCCACTTAATGCGATCGGCAGCTTCATCCTCCCATGTTGCTGGATCCATGTCCAGTGCCCTCATACTTCTCATGCACACATCTTTGAACCTCATTTGTGGTCACCCAACTGTTCTCTTGCCATTTGCTAATTGTCCGTAGAAGATATCTTTTGGAATGCGACCATCTTCCATGCGGCGAACATGGCCAAGCCAGCAACGTCTGCGCTGTCTAAGCAGTGTATACATACTTTGAAGGTCAGCACGTGACAACACCTAGACATTTGTCACTTTATCTTTCCATGAGTTGCCGAGGATGCGGCGTAAACACCGTAGATGAAAGGTATTGAGCCTTCTTTCTTGCATAGCATAGGTCGTCCAGGTTTCGCTGCCATATAGGAGTGTGCTGGTGACGGAAGCATTATATACAGCAGCTTTGGTCTTCATTGTGAGTTTGGAGTTTCCCCAAACACGCGATGTGAGGCGGGCAAAGGTAGCTGCAGCTTCGCCAATGCGGCTGTCGATTTCTATATTCATTGAGAGTTTATCATTGATGGTAGACCTTAGGTATGTGAAGTGGTGCACCACTGCCAATTCATAGTTATCGATAGTGATAACTGGTGCAGCACCCACATCCTGACTCAGCTCATTCGTTTTCTTTAGACTTATTGTGAGGCCAAAGTCCTTGCATGCTTTAGTGAAGCGATTCATCAAGTTCTGAAGCTCCTGTTGGCTTTGAGTGACGACTGCAGCATCATTAGCGAACAACAAGTCTCTTATAGTGACCCTTCTGATTTTTGTTTTTGTCTTCAGCCTTGAACGATTAAACAGACGGCCATCTGATCTAGTGTGAAGGCATATTCCTTCAGTTGCATCTCTGAATGCATGTTTCAAGAGTAAGGCACAGAAGATCCTGAAGAGGGTCGGAGCTAGAACACAGCCTTGTTTAACGCCACTTCGTATATCAAAGGGCTGTGACGTGCTTCCAGCATATTGGACTGTTCCATTCATGACGTCATGAAATGACTTTATCATTTCCAGCAATTTAGAAGGGCAGCCTATTTTCAGGAGGATTTTGAAGAGTCCATCCCTACTAACCAGGTTAAATGCTTTTGTGAGTTCTATAAAGGCGATATATAATGATCTTTTCTGCTCTCTTGATTTTTCCTGAAGCTGGCGGAGAGAGAAGAATATGTCTGTTGTTGATCTGCCAGCTTGGAATCCACACTGTGACTCTGGATATATGCGCTCAGCTAACTTGTGTAGTAGATGACTTTGGCAAAAACCTTATCAACAATACTAAGAAGAGAGATGCCTCTGTAGTTACTGCAATTACTTCTGTCTCCTTTATGTTTATACATTATTACAATCTTGTCATCTCGCATGTATTGGGGAATAGTTGTCTCTTCCCAGCACTGGAACAGCATTATATGCATGGGATGTAATAGCGTGCTCTTACAGCATTTGATTAAATCAGGAGGAATCCCATCACTGCCTGGTGCTTTGCCAGAGGCCAAGCTATCAATGGCCTTGCTGAGTTCCTCTAATGTTGGTTGGGCATCCAGCTCCTCCATAATTGGCAGACATTTGACACCATCACGGGCTGCAGGCGTAACGGTATTTTCTCTAGCGTAGAGCTCAGAGTAGTGCTCGACCCATCTCTCCATCTGCTTACCCTTATCGGTTAGCTTCTCTCCGCTGATGGTTTTTAGTGGTGCCGTCTTATATTTTTGGGGGCCAAGTGCTTTCTTTATACCGTCATACATTTGTCTAATGTTGCCTGTTTGCGCTGCAATCTGGATGCTCTCACTGAGCTGGAGATATTAGTCATTTGCACAGCGTCGAGCAGTTTGTTGAACTTTGCTTCTCGTAGCCTTCAGGATCTGTAGGGTTCTGGCACTCGGTGAACGTTTGTATTCATTCATAGCACTGCGCTTAGCTTCAATGAAAGGGGATGAAAAAAAAATCGAAAAAGGTGGTTCGTCTTACGAGGACAAAAGAATAAGAAAATAGCCAACGTTACGGCCACAAGACCTTCATCAGGGAAAGGAAAGAAAGTGAAGGTTAGATAGGACACATAAGAACCTAAAAAAATATAAAAATTAAAACTAGGTACTTCCCTGAAGGCGTCAAGGTCCTAACGCTTATAGGCGCGGCCCGGAAAAGGAAATGACTGCCACCACCGGATGTACACAATACATACTTAGAGACTAAAAACCGAAACTGAGCAATAAACTACCCAAACGTAATATAAGTGGGGACTGGAAATAGAATGAGTCAAAGATAAATAAATAAAAAATAAAATAAAATAAAAAAATCTAGACATATTAAAAACAGTGTATTATATATTCATGCGTACAATTAGAGGGCGGCAGAAAATAGAAAAATGGGATAAGAGTGGAAAGAGTCAAAGTAGAACAAGAGAGAGGAAAGGGTGACCTCAGACAAAGGTGTGTAGAGTGTTGAGCCCAGCTGGTTTTAGACACCACATGCGGTGGATAAGACGGTTCTCAAGCTGTTCTCTGTTAGCAGTGTCAAAGGAGCAGGATCTGATACCCGTGACCTGGATGTCGATGGGACCCTGGTGGTCAGGGCCATTAAAGTGTATGGCAACTGGTGTGGATTTGTGCTGAGAGATGTCATTTAAGTGCTGGCTGAACCTGTCCCCAAGTCGTTTGCCTGTTTGGCCAATGTAGGTTTTGCAGCAACGTTTACATACGATCGTATAAATGACGTTGCGTGACTCACATGTGAAGCTACTAGTGATGGTGTACGTAGCTTCAGGAAAAGACACCTTGCGGGTTGAGATGACATACTTGCACGTGTTGCATCGTGTCCGACCACAGGGTAATGTGCCAAAGTGAGTGGCATTCTCCTAGCCTCAATGACAGGTGCCATCACATCTGATGAAGCATCAAACCAGTCATTTGACTTTGCCGTTTTCTTACCAAAGGTGGCAAGTGCAGTACTTTGAATGGTGTTCCGTAGATACTCCCAGTTCTCTGTAATAGTATCACCATTCTGAAGGCTACTGAGCACATTCTTGAAGGTCGCAGTAAATTGAGCGATCATGACAGGATCTGACATCTTGCTGGTATCAATGCGTGGTTTCCCTTCATGTCTGACATGATAGAGTTTTCTTGGTTGTGCTCTGATTTTGCAGCAAACCAAGGAGTGATCTGTATCACAGTCTGCACTATGGTACGAGCGTGTGGAGAGCACAGACCTGAGAAGTGGCCTTCTGACGAGAATCAGGTCCAGTTGGTGCCAGTGCTTGGATCGTGGGTGTCTCCATGACACCTTAAGCTGGGGTTTTGTCTAAAAGTAGGTGTTGGTCACGCAGAGGTCATGGTGGACACACAACTCTAAGAGACGTTGTCCATTTTCATTCATCTTGCCAATACCAAACCTGCCCAGACATGAAGGCCATGAAACATTATCGGCACCCACTCTAGCGTTAAATTCACCAAGGAGAACAAGCTTTTCTTGCCTAGGTATGCTTTTGATGACTGCTGCTAGATTCTCGTAGAACTGATCTTTAGCTTCTGAGGCAGAGTATGTTGTTCATCCATCACGGGCGATGAAGACCACTCTGTTTATCCAATTATTAGGAATATGTTAGATTACTCTATGGGTACGAAGGTGACTGATGAGCCTGATGTGGGCATTGAAAGATCTCGGACAGTGTGGGCAGGGAATGTTTGCATCATGTGAAGGTTTTATTTCACGGTCGTTTCTAGCTTGTCTCCGCTGTTCTGCTGCTGCTCTTCTGGATGATTCGCATGCCGCTGCACCTTTACGAAGAGATGTGCGCCAAGCAGTTCGGTCATGCGCAGCAGCTTCCCATGTGTCTGGGTTTATGTCAAAGGTTTTCAATGACGTCTTTAACGTGTCTTTGAAGCGCTTCTTTTGGCCACCATGGGAGCGTTTACCCTTCTGCATCTCACCATAAAAGTGTATCTTTGGCAGTCGATGGTCTGGCACGCGGACTACATGACCTGCCCAGCGAATCTGTGACTGCATCAGAATAGTATGGATGCTAGGGATACCAGCTCTGTCAAGAACGGCGGTATCTGGGATCTTGTCTTGCCATTTGATGTTCATTATCTTCCTGAGACAGACTGTATGGAAGTGGTTTAGCTTCTTTACGTGGCGCCTGTATACAGTCCATGTTTCGCATGCATAAAGCAGCACTGGAAGCACCGCAGCTCTGTAACCTTCATCTTTGTCTGTAGACTAATGCCACATCGAAGCAAAACGTTGGTGTATAGTCTGCCAAATTTGCTGCTGGCTTTAGAGATCCTGGTGTTTACCTCATCATCAATGACGATGTTCTAGGAAAGTGTGCTACCAAGGTATGTGAATCTGTTCACAACATTCAGTTTCTCACCATTTACCTTGATGATTGGCTCAGTACAAACTGTGCCAGGAGCTGGTTGGTACATGATTTCTGTTTTATCCGTGTTGATGGTAAGCCCAAAGTTGGCACAGGCTTCGGAGAATCTATCCACGCTGTGCTGCAGATCAGCCTCTGAGCCAGCACTAAGGGCGCAATCGTCAGCAAACAGAAGATCTCTGATGGTGTGTGATTTGACCTTGGTTTTTGCTTGAAGCCTCCTAAGGTTAAACAATTTTCCATCAATACGATATCTGATGTCGATTCCTGTGTCCCCGTCTCTGAAAGCATCAGTCAGCATAGCAGAAAACGTTATACTGAACAGCGTCGGTGCAAGTACACACCCTTGTTTAACTCCGTTTGAGACGGGGAAAGGCTCCGACAGCTCACCGTTTTCCTGAACTCTAGCCTGCATTCCATCATGCAGTTGCTGCACTACTGAGATAAATTTCTTTGGGCAGCCGTATTTTGCCATGATCTTCCATAGACCCTCTCTACTGACCGTGTCGAAAGCCTTTGTCAAGTCGATGAAAGCTGTGTACAGGTCACAGTGCTGTTCTTGGCATTTTTTTTTTGTAGCTGTCTTGCAGCGAACACCATATCGGTGGTTCCACGTTCTTTCCGGAATCCACACTGGCTTTCAGGTAAAAGACCTTTGTCAAGATGAGCCGTAAGGCGATTCAGAAGGATTCTGGCGAATATCTTCCCAGCGATTGATAAAAGAGAGATGCCTCGATGATTGTTACAGTCTTGGCGATTACCTTTACGTTTATATAGATGTATAATTGACGCATCTTTGAGTTTGTGTGGGATGGTTTCACTCTGCCACATTTGCTGGAAGATCATGCGAAGTTTCTCTATCAGAACTGTACCGACATCTGTAAAAACCTCAACAGGAATTGAATTGGAGCCGGGGGCCTTTCCACTAGAAAGTTGACGAATCGCTTTTTGAGTTTCCTCCAGAGTGTTGGTATATCATCTAGTGCTTCATTTATAGGAATTTGGGGCAGGCGAATGATGGCTTCGTCGTTAATAGATGATGGCTGGTTCAGAATATTATTAAAGTGTTCGACCCAGCGTTGGATAATATGTTCCTTGTCTGTAATTAGTATTTTTCCATCTGCATTAAGGAGGGGAAATGATCCTGATGATGTTGGACCATAGACCGCTTTGAGTGCATGGTAAACATTGTTCAAGTCATGGCTGTCAGCAAAGCCTTGGAGCTCATCTGCCATGAATCCCGCATCTGGCGTAGTTTATGTTGGACGATTCTACGCATGTTGTTGAAAGCGTCTTTCTTTGATGTAGATTTTGGATCATTTAGATATGCTTTGTGGAGATGGTGTTTCTCAGCCAACATCTTCTTTATATCATCTTAGTTCTCATCAAACCAGTCATTTTGTTTCTTGATGGCGGGACCCAGGACCTCTGTAGCAGTGTTGTAGATCTGCTCACTTAGATCTGCCCAATTTGTTTCCACACTTTCGCCATCTAACGAGATAGATTTGAAACAGTCTTCTAGGGTGTCAGTAAATGACTGTTTGATTTTTGTCTTCTTTAGTTTGGTGACATCCAGCCTTTTATGAGTTTTCTTCCCCTGAGGGCGCCTGGCTGGTTAGATACGAATTTTAAGTTTAGACACAATGAGGCGATGATCAGTCCAGCATTCGGCACCACACATAGACTTGGTCACCCGGACATCTTGCCTGTCCTTCTTCCTAACAATTACATAGTCAATTAAGTGCGTAGTTCTTCATAAAACTTATCCTTTACGTCATCCTGGTTTGTCATAGTTGGTGCATACGCGCTAATGATGGTGGCATGTTTTCTTCCATGAGGCAGGGGGATTTTGACTGTCATGAGTCGGTCATTTATTCCCTTTGGGGTCCCCGCTAACTTGCCAACAAGTGCTGTTTTGATTGCAAATCCAACCCCTGCTTCTCGTCTTTCTTCAGTTCCTCTTCCGCTTCAATAGAATGTATAACCTGCACCCTTTTCACAAAGTTGGCTTTCGCCTGCAAGTCGAGTTTCACTCAGTGCTGCTATGTCAATGTTGTATCTGGCCAGTTCTCTCTCAATCAGGGCAGTTCGCCTCTCAGGTCTGTTTGCGTTAAAGTCTTTGTCAAGGAGTGTGCGCACATTCCATGCGCCTAGAATGAGGGGGAAAAATCTGTCCTTTCTTTTTCTTATGTGTCGCCCGCTAAAGTAGGGTACCCACCAACCGCGGTAAGCTGGTTAGATAATGGTGGAGCAGGCAATGTTTAGGGCACCTTTTCTAGCCCCTTCCTCATGCCATGGAGGTGAGCAGTGCTTTCCTAAAGAGGGCTGCTCAGACACTCAGGGGGCTGCGGAATCCCACTGCTGCTCCGATCAGTGGAAGACGACCATATGGCCTGAGCCGCCTGTGTGTAGGTCTGCGACTACGACTGCCAGAGTACCCATGCCTGCCTGCTTCTTCGCCGCTCGCCCATCGCCACAGGACTTGTGAGTGGATGGATGAATGGATGAAAGAGTGACTTGCGCAGTGATTTGGATTAAAGTGAGGAAGAGTTGCGCAATTCGTCGACCTCACTCTCTCGCCTGGTTCCATCTGAATCTAGTGGCAAGACAAGTCAAGACGACTGGAGATGAAGTCAGGTGCAGTGGATGACCAGGGCTTTCTACGTGCCGCGCCGTGCTCCTTACGCTCCACAGCGCGTTGCTGATAATCGCCGTCATGCCTGTTGAACCAATAGGTGGTTTCTTACGCGCAGTCTATCGAATCCAGTCTTCGCATGCATGGGTAGGCAGACCCTAACTCACCGAATGTTTATAACCAGTCGGCTACCCTCACCTAGTTTAGCCGGCCTATCAAAGCCATTGCCCGGGGGGTGGCCGCTGTCGCATGCTGACAGCTAGAAGGAGCCACAGGTGAGAGCTGGATGCCAGGTTTGGACCAAAGGTGTCCGAGCTGCCCTGAAAAGGGCATGACAGCTCCTTGACCAGAGGTACTACCAATATCTGACATCCCAAACCCCCCTGAGGCAGAGTACAGAGTAGGAGCATACACACAGACAAGGGTGATGGGACCTGTGCTAGTTTGCAGGCGGAGCGTTAACAGGCGATCTGATCTATTCCCACCTGGTTCAACCATTTTAGTTAGCTTGTTCTCTAGTTTTATTAAGATCTTTCCCTTGCCAATAAAATGTGTAGTCTTTCACGCTCACCGTTCCAGAGCCCTCCAGGCGCATTTCCTGAAGTGCAGCTATATCCACCTAAAGTCGTTTAAGCTCATCATTAATTATGGCTGTCTTCCTTACATCATTTACGTCCTGTAGGTTTTCGGATAGTCAAGTCAACATAGTCCGGACGTTCCAGCATCCCAATCTGAGAGTTTGCTAATTTCTATTATTACGATAATTGCTTGGTGCAAAATTTTCTGTCCACAGTTCGGGTTAGACCCCAATCCCCATGCACCCAATGGGGACAGCAGACAGTGGCGGGACAACACCTTATTGACTGGGGGATGCCCAGCTTGAAGCGGGCGGTAGCTGTCCAGTGTGATCCTAGAACCTCTCCCACTGTCGGAAGTAGCCCCTGGCGCCATGCCCTACGTCAATTGGGCTAAATGCTCATAACCGGTAACTGCCACTTCCCGTGTTTTGCCGACACCTATAGGGTGTAGCTGGAGTGTCCTCTCCAGGGCGCGAGCTTGGCATTAGTAAATAAATAAGTACATAAATAAATTATATGACTATTTGGGTCTTCTATCTTCTCTATATCACGTGGTTATTTGATCAAATTATTACTTTCTCTGTCACGTCTCGTTATCTTTAAGTTGAAGTGACAGTTTGTTACCAACTTCTCAAAGTTTTATGTTGTCCTGACTTGTGGTGGATCCAAGTCTGTTCTACAGAAAGGGGGTCTGATATATTGGTGTTGTGTGTAGTGGATTCTCCCCCTTGCTTCACCCTAAGCTTAATGAATTAATCTTTTATGAAAGGAACGACCATTGCGGTGTCAGCCTCTTAGCCTAGCAAAACCTCTCATACCCTAAGATCGTTGTGCGTGGTAAAGAGCCACACTCTCCGTGAGGTAGTCTTGGTAACTGAGGGTGCTAACCCTCAGGCTAAACACAACTGATCTAGAGGAGAAAACCCCCAATAATAAAATTGGTGCAGTATCTTACACACCATCTGTGAGTGAGAAGGAGCAACATGGATACTGAAAAAGTACACCTCTGGCTTCAATCTGGGGTGGGTGGAAAATCCACAGGCACCCTGGCATCAGAATACCGTGATGATGAAATAGTCAAAGCTGATTAATTTAAACGAGATCGGACGACGCCTCGGTTATCAAGGCCCGCGCCAGACAGTGGGTAACCAGGCTGTGATATGCGAAAAATTGATTACTTGAAGAAACCTGAAAGACAGACTTCCCTAAAATAAGAAAAGTTGGAGGAAGAACAAAAAGAAACCAGATCTCATAGAAAACACATCTACGCTTAATATTCTGCAGTTAAACATCTGTGGCCTTAGACACAAAACGCCTGAACTTGCAAAACTGCTAGACAGTCATTGTGTATATGTGGCTGCTCTTCAAGAAACTTTACACAAAGACTTTGACCTACATCTTTCTGGCTACACTAGTTACGCCTGTAAGTGCATTGGTTTCCGTGGCATAGCAACCTACATCCGAAATGACATCCAAGGAGATATCACAAAGCTATCAACAGCCCGTCCAACATTTGAAAACGTACAAAATGTACAAAAGCAAATCTGGCATAATGGAGGCTAAAATACTATATACAATTTGTACATCCCACCTCAGACAACATGCAAAATACCAGAAATAAACAAGACACAGTTTCACAAAACCCTTTTAGTCGGTGACGTCAACAGACACTCACCCCGTTGTGGTTATCCAGACTATAACAGAACAGGAAGGTACATTAAAGAGACATGTGAAACAACTAACCTGTCAATATTACAGGATACAGAGTCCCCACCAACACTGCTGCACAGGGCAACTCTGTCTCAGCCGATCTGACTTGACCATCTGCTGAACTGAACTAACAGACTCTTGTCAATTTCAGGTTCTGGACAACATTGGAAGAGACTACAAACCACTTCTCACCCCCATAACCACCCAAAGTAAAGCATGTTTCAAACAGAGAACTCACCAGAATTTTGAAAAGGCGAATTGGAGACTATTCCTAGAAATAGCTGGTCGCCTCCGGGAAAACATTGATACCAACTGCGTAGAAACATTTAACAACGAACTGACAAAATCAGTCTTGAATACAGCATCTCAATCCATTACAAAGGGCAACCGGAAGCCATATACGCCATCCTGGAACAGAGAAATACAAATTTCTATATATGAAAGAAGCAAAGCAAGAACAACACTTAAGACCACATTTTCACAAGAAGCAAACATTCAGTACAATAAAGTCTGTGCCAAAAAAAAACTTACATTTAAGAAAACTAAAAAATATTAAACGGACAGAAACATGCTTAGATTTCAGATGAATGGAAATAAAACATGGGCATTAAGTAAATATTCTGTCTGGAGAAAATAAAAGAATGAATACAAGGCCAGTGATAAACGGAAGGAAAATAATCACAGAAGACAAACAGAAAGCAGAACACTTCAACCATTATGTTGCCTCCGTGACTAGAGCAGGAAAACTCACAGAGCTGGACAGGAAACAACTATGCCAATTAAAGAATCAAGAGAAAGCCTCAAAAGTCAATGCCTCCGTATTCGAAGAAGAATTTAGCATAAAAGAGTTAGAGCAAGCCCTGAAGAAATTAAAACCTAGAAAGTCCCCAGGGCCTGACAAGATTCATACGGAAATGCTACTCCACCTGGCCCATCTAGGAGAGAAGCAATCCTCGAGCTAATTAATAAGACATGGAGATCAGGCAAACTCCTGAAAGTCTGAAGGAATGCACATGTTGTGGTCAGTATTAAAAACCAACAAATCCCCAGATGAACCCAAAAGCTATTGATCGATATCTCTAACATCATGCCGATGCAAAATTGCTGAAAGAATAATAAACACACGTCTCTATTTGTTCCGTGAGAGTTCCAGTATTCTGTGTCATAAACATGCGAGCTTCAGAACTAGCAGATTTACTGAAGACCAGCTTTTTCGGTTGACGCAAAGAATTCATGATGGCTTTCAGAATAAAAAACATACTGTGGCCATCTTCTTTGACCTAGCACACCTGTGATCGTGTATGGAGAAAAAATCTCCCGTTGAAGATGATTGGAAGAGGAATAAGCAAGTTATACAACCGGTTAAAGTATTGTTTGATTGATCGAACAATCCAGACAAAGATAAACGATGCAATCTCATGTAAAGAAGTCTTAGACCACAAGGTTCATCATTAAGCTGCACTCTATTTCTCATCTATATTAATGACTTAGCTGACCAGATAAAACCAAAAAAGGGCTTTTCGCTGATTGTCAAATGGCAGAGTCATTAACATGATGAAAGTGGAGCTCAGAGACTAAACGGAGACCTTCGAATACTGCACGGGTAC
The DNA here is from genome assembly GCA_024509875.1 of Oreohelix idahoensis. Classification (NCBI taxonomy): domain Eukaryota; kingdom Metazoa; phylum Mollusca; class Gastropoda; order Stylommatophora; family Oreohelicidae; genus Oreohelix; species Oreohelix idahoensis. Next base: position 151,122 of record JAMPIV010011073.1, read on the forward strand.
TGCCAAACATAGAAACTAAAGGTTCACTGTACAAAGACTGTGTACACTATCTTTACCAAAAGCCATAACGTAGCCAAGAAGAATATCAACCTGTGCCTAGACAAACACCAAGTGACAAAAGAGGACCATCCCATGTATCTTGGAGTCACACTTGACCGGCTGCTCAATCTTAAGAGTCATATTGAGAATACAAAGAACAAAGCACTGATTCGATTATAACTATTAACGAGGCTTGCTGACACTACATGGGGATCAGACAAGGATACTTTGAGAGGCTTGTACCATGACTATGTCCATGTTGCGATAGAAGACAACTCACTGCTTACAACCTCCTCCATGACAAACCTAGACTCTCTTGACAGAGTGCAAAGCAATGCACTTCGAATAACTAGTGAAGCTATGAGATCAACTCCAACTGCTGCATGTAAAATACACATACATGTGAAACCCCTTTGGTTGCAAATGAATAAAGCTGCTTTAGAAGTTAATGAAAGATGTAAGAGGATGAACGAAAACCACCCCAACAGACACATTCTAGCAGACTGGGAACACAAGCAAAGAATAAAACACAAGTCAGTCTTACACCATGTCCATGTAATTCAGGATAGATACCAACCTCCCAGAAAGAAGACAAGATATTTAGAAAGTAGTACAAAATGTAAAACCACATCCTCGCTTACAAACACCAGAAGTACAAATAAAATTAATAGATGCAATAACGAAACATTCCGACTCAGTCAGTCTAATGGGTGCATCACAACGAACCATTGATGCCTACCCTGAACAATGGTTGCATGTCAGTAGCATACAATGCGCAAAACGGTTAGCTTTCAGGCGGCGCACAGGCGGCGCGGCAGGCGGCGCGTGACTTTTTATATAAGGAAATACGCTTATTATTTAGGCGGCGCGTGGCTTTTTATATAGTAATATATTAGTTCGATAATGGTGTTATTTACAGCCAATATTTAGACAACAGTTATACGATATATTTAGACATATATTGAGACAACAGTTATACGATATATTTAGACAACAGTTAGACGATATATTTAGAATAGGAAGACGATATATTTAGACAATATTTATACATAAAGACGATAGTTATATTACAACAGGTATATAGACATGAGTAACAAAGAATTTAGTTAATATATTTTATTTTTCATATATCACAGATTGGCATTGTATAATATTGGCAAATAACATATAGGAGTACACATGTACAGTATTTATATTGGAAGACGGAAGGTGTGTTTTCAAAATAAAATTATAGTTAGTTATACATATAGACATATATTACAGTAGTTATACATACATAGCCGGCGGATGTAGGTTAGGGTTTAGACAACAGTTAGACGTATATTTACAACAGTTAGACAATATTTAGTTATACATATATTTAGACATATATTACAACAGGTATATAGACATAGGTAACAAAGAATTTAGTTAATAAATTTTATTTTTCATATAATGCCATTGTATAATATTGACAAATAACACATAGGATCACATAGTGACATGTACAGTATTTATATTGGAAGACGGGAGGTGTGTTTTCAAAATAAAATTATAGTTAGTTATACATATAGACATATATTACAACAGTTATACATACATAGGTAACAAAGAAGGGGGTAACGATGTATGTTGGGGGTGTAGCCGGCTGATGTAGGTTAGGGGATTTGTGTGTGTTGTGGTATGGTTTTGGGGGTGGAAGAGATATATTTTAGATGTTGAGAGGAGATGTGGTGACGTTGTCAGGATGCATCTGCGGTGTGTTTGTTTATACATATATACATACAATATATATATATATATATATATATATATATATATATATATATATAATATAAAAATCGATAAAGACGGAAAATTAAAAATTAAAAAAAATCAATAATGGCGGGTTACTAAGAGGGTTGTTGAAGCGAGTGGAGCCTTTTTGCTCTGGCGTGGGCGACGATGCATGGTTGTAGCTGGCGGTTGTATGCTAGGGGGCTTTTTGTGTGTTGTGTTGTGTGTTGGTGTGTTTGTTTATACATATATACATACAATATATAAAAAATATATGACGGAAAATATAAAAATCGATAACGGTGGCTTAGGTTACTAAGGGTTTTTTTTACGGGAGCGGGTATTGTTTTTTGGCTGGCGGTGATGACTCATGGGTGTGTGTTGGGGTGTAGTTGGTGGTTGTGTGTATGACTCAGAAGTGAAGTGTTAGAAAGAAGTATATAGTTAATGATCCCTTTTAAAAGAATACCTGAGTTAAAGAAGAAAACATAAAAATCGATAACAGCTGCTTAGGATACTAATGGGGTTTTTTAAGGGAGCGGGTATTGTTTTTTGTGGGGGCGAGGATGACGATGTATAGTGGGGTGTAGGTTAGGGTTGATTTTTGTGTGTATGACTCAGGAGTGAAGTGTTAGAGACTTGCCTATACCAGGGACAGCATCTAGAGGTGGGAGTGAAGTGTTAGAGACTTTACTAGTATAAATAGGAGTATATAGTTAATGGTCTCTTTTAAAAGAATACTTGAGTTAAAGAGGAAAATATAAAAAATCGACAACGGCGGCTTAGGTTACTAAGGGGTTTTTAAGGGAGCGGGTATTGTTTTTTTGTGCTGGTGAGGGTGGCGATGTATAGTGGGTTGTAGGTTAGGGGGGATTTTTGTGTGATGTTGTATTGTGGTGTTTTACATATATATTTACATATATTACATCAATTAGACATATATATATATATATATATATATATATATATATATATATATATATATATATATATATATATAAATCGATAATGACGGGGGAAAAAATTCAATAATGTCGGATTACTAAGTGGGTTTTTGAAACGAGTGTAGACTTTTTGCGCTGGCGTGGGCGACGATGCATGGTTGTAGCTGGCGGTTATAGGTTAGGGGGATTTTTATGTGTTGTGTTGTGTGTTGGTGTGTTTGTTTATACATATATACATACAATATATAAAAAATATATGACGGAAAATATAAAAAAATTGATAATGGTTGATTAGTAGGTTACTAAGGGGGTTTTTGAAGCGAGTTGAGTCTTTTTGTGCTGGCGCGGGTGACGACGCATGGATGTGTACATTTTGGGGTGTAGTAGGCGAGTGGGCCAACATTGAGAGGTGGGAGTGAAGTGTTAGAGACGTCACTATACTAGGACCAGCATCAAGAGGTGGGAGTGAAGTGTTAGAGACTTGACTAGGACCAACGTCGAGAGATGTGAGTGAAGTGTTAGAGACTATATCAGGTCTAGCATCTAGAAGTGGTAGTGAAGTGTTAGAGACCTGCCTATACTAGGTTTATCATCTAGAGGTGCGAGTGAAGTGTTAGAGTTCTAGAGGTGGAAGTGAAAGAGACTTGTCACTATACTAGGGTCAGCGCCTAGAGGTGGGAGTGAAGTGTTAGAGACTTGTCTATACTAGAACCAACATCTAGAGGTTGCGTGTGTGTGGTTGTGTGTTTGCGTGTGTGTCTGTACGCGCGCTTCTGTCTACATATCTGTCTATAAGCCTGGTATTTATTTACCAGCTAGTTTTGTTATATGTTTAATTTATATGTTTAATTTAATTTAATTTATTTATCGATTTCTAAATTGTGTCTGTGTATATACCTGCCTAGGTATCTGTTTGTGTGCGAGTGTGTGTTCGTGTATGTGTGCATGTGTGTGTGTGAGTGTGGGTGCTAGCGTGCGTGGTTGTGTGTCTGTATGTGTGATTGTGCGTGGTAGTGGGTGGGTGTGTGTGTTGGGTTGTAACAGGCGGGTGTGCCACCATCGAGAGATGGTAGTGAAGTGTTAGAGACTTGCCTATACTAGGACCAGCATCTAGACGTGGGAGTGAAGTGTTAGACACTTGACTATACTAGGTCTAGTATGAAATGGCGGAAACATAAAAAAATGATAATGGCTGGTTAGTAGGTTACTAAGGATATTTATTTAAGGGCGAAAGTATACACTTTTTTTTCTGGCGGGGTGACGCCTCTTGGGTGTGTGGGTGTGTGTGTGTGTTCCTGCGTGCGCGCGTGTATGTGTGGTATTGATTTTGGTTTGTCTGGTGGTTTGTGTGCAGGTATTGGTGTGAATGACAACTAATTGGTGTTAGCTTTCTTGGTTTGATAGTCCTTTTCACAGGGGAAAAGCACTATTGGTTATCTGTGGTGTTTTAAATAGTGTTGTTAAGCCATTATTTCTATAATATTTAGGGGCCAGCTCGACGCTGTATAAACGTCCGTAAAAGCTTGTCCGCGTAGTGCATGTGTGAAATAATGGGTTATGCTACTGCGGGCCGCTTCGTGACAAACAGAGAGAATAACATTGTCTGTTTTATTAAATTACACTCACATGCAGTTATTTTATACACTAACGTGAGAACCCCTGTTTTCAACAACGTGAGACCCACTTTCTTCATTACTCACTCAGTGTAAACCCAACAGTGCGAGAACAGAGAGTTGATCAGTTAAAAAACTAATCGATCGTTGACGCGTTGTCGATGTGAAGAAAAAAATGTGTGTGCACCGCAAGTGTTAGAGACATGACCAGGGCCAGTGGCGAGATGTGGGAATGAAGTGTTAGAGAAGTCACTATACTAGGGCCAACACCTAGAGGTGGAAGTGCAGTGTTAGAAACTATACTAGGTCTAGCATCGAGAGGTGGAGAGTAACGTGTTAGAGACATGTGGATGTGTTGTAGTCTTGTTACAAACAACAAGTAACACAAATGCAGAGATATAAAAAGCAACATACGTTTTTTTGGTGGTGAGCTTGACGTGGTCTGCTTTCAACGGTTGATTTTTTTTCAGAAGGATGGTCTTGGTCTCAGACGGTTTTTGATGGTCCACTGGTTATAACGTGAGGTAATAGAAAGGTGCTCGTGAGGTGATATAAATGTACCCGTGAAGTGATAGAAATATGCCTGTGGGATGATAGAAATGTGACCGTGAGGTGATAGAAATGTGCCCATGAGGTGATAGAAATGTACCCATGAGGTGATAGAAATGTGCCTGTGAAGCGATTGAAATGTACCCGTGAGGTGATCGAAATGTACCCGTGAGGTGATGGAAATGCACCCGTGAGGTGATAGAAATGTGACCACCGGTTTTGGTAGGAAACTTTAGATATGACTCACCAAAGTATTTTAGCACGTGTAACAAAGGCTGACCTCGGTAAAAACTTACAGTTGCGGTCTTCAGCCCACTCTCCAACGGTTTAAGCATTTCATCACTTCTTGTTATGTACATCCAGATGGTGGGAACAATGGAAACCACCTTCAACGAGGTATGAGCGCTAGTGTCTGTCGTTATCACACCACCTCTTCAGTAAAGTATGACCATGAGTGTCTGGGTGTGTGGGTGTGTGTGTGTGAGCGCTCGCGTGCGTGGTTGTGCGTCTGTGAGTTTGTGTGTGCATGCGTGTGTGTGTGTGTGTGTGTGGGTTGTGTTGCGGTGTGTTGTATTGTGTTATTTGTTGTTTATTTATACAACAGTTATACGTACATATTACAATATATATATTTTACAAACAGTTATAACATCTAGAGGTGGGAGTGAGGTGTTAGAGACATGACCAGGTCCAGCATCGAGAGGTGGGAGTGAAGTGTTAGAGACGTCACTTTACTAGGACCAGCAACTAGAGGTGGAAGTGCGTGTTAGAAACTATACTAGGTCTAGCATCGAGAGGTAGGAGTGAAGTGTTAGAGACATGAACAGAGCCAGCAGCGAGAAGTGGGAGTGAAGTGTTAGAGACTTGACTAGGTCTAGCATCGAGTAATAAAATCTACTCACCCCAATGTCCATCTAGTGTTATGTAAATGACCCGTACACAGTCGAGGTTTCCAACATAAAAAACAATAGCAAAGGCCAGGTTGGAAAAGGCCAAATAGACAGTTTTATTGAACACAACCGTAGAGATATATGTCACAGGCCGACTAGATTATGGCGCCAACTAGATACTCCTTAGTGTTACAGGTTGCAATTGGGACAATGTCGAAGCCAGTTTCAACCATTTGAAGAAAACCCGACACGCACGTGTTTTTTACCACTCGTTGTTAAACTCGATCGATGGTCTGCGCTCGCGAGGAAAACATTATCAAAGGTAATCGATAAATGAGTCATACTGTTTTGTAGTCTGTTAGGGTGGGTGACGTCAGCGTTAAATATAGACTATCGGAAACAAGTTTATCTGCTAGTCGCCAAACATCTCTGCAAAGTCGACCATGTTTCATGCGGTTAATATGACCAAGCCAGCGTAGGCTTTCCTGTCTCAGCTAGGTATACAGACTTTGAAGGCCAGCACGTGAAAACACCGCGACATTTGGCACTTTATCTTTCGACGAAATCCCGAGGAGGTGGCGCAGACACGGTAGATGGAAGGTATTGAGCCTTCTTTTTTGCTTAGCATATATTGTTCAGGTCTCACTGCCATATAGAAGGAAGCTGCTGATACAGGCGTTATATATTGCAGCTTTGGTCATCGTTGCGTGTTTGGAGTTTAACCAAAAGCGTGATGTGAGGCAGGCAAAGGTAGCTGCAGCTTTGTTAAAGAGACTAGCGATTTCTGTGGCCAGAGAGAGTGTGTCATTGATGATATACAGAAGGTATGTGTGATGCACGTGGTGTTAAGTCAGCCGCCGCGATGCTGTAATCAGCATCGTGGCGGCCTCCTTAACCGTCCGAGAGTTCCTCTGGTTCCCAGTTAAAACTGGGTCTGCCCTGCCGGGTTGTGTACGGTGCATCACACATACCTTGTGTATATCATCAATGACAAACTCTCTCTGGCCACAGAAATCACTAGTCTCATTAACAAAGCTGCAGCTACCTTTGCCTGCCTCACATCACGTTTTTGGGGAAACTCCAAACTCGCAACGATAACCAAAGCTGCAATATATAAAGCCTGTATCATCAGCTTACTTGTATAATTCAGTGAGACCTGAACAATATATGCTAAGCAAGAAAGAAGGCTCAATACCTTCCATCTACCGTGTCTGCGTCACCTCCTCGGGCTTTCGTCGAAAGATAAAGTGCCAAATGTCGAGGTGTTTTCTCGTGCTGGCCTTCAAAGTCTGTATACCCGGCTGAGACAGGAAAGCCTACGCTGGCTTGGTCATATGAGCCGCATGAAACATGGTCGCCTTTGCAGAGATGATTGGCGACTAGCAGATAAACTTGTTTCCGATAGTCTATATTTAGCGCTGACGTCACCTACCCTAACCGACTACAAAACAGTATGACTCATTCATCGATTACCTGTGATAATGTTTTCCTCGCGAGCGCAGACCATCGATCGAGTTTAACAACGAGTGGTAAAAAACACGTGCGTGTTGGGTTTTCTTCAAATGGTTGAAACTGGCCTCGACATTGTCCCGATTGCAACCTGTAACACTAAGGAGTATCTAGTTGGCGCCATAATCTAGTCTGCCTGTGACATATATCTCTACGGTTGTGCTCAATAAAACTGTCTATTTAGCCTTTTCCAACCTGGCCTTTGCTATTGTTTTTTATGTTGGAAACCTCGACTGTGTACGGGTCATTTACATAACACTAGATGGACATTGGGGTGAGTAGATTTTATTACTCGATTCTAAACGTAGTTAAGTCTCTAACACTTCACTCCCACTTCTCGCTGCTGGCTCTGTTCATGTCTCTAACACTTCACTCCCACCTCTCGATGCTAGACCTAGTATAGTTTCTAACACGCCCTTCCACCTCTAGTTGCTGGTCCTAGTATAGTGACGTCTCTAACACTTCACTCCCACCTCTCGATGCTGGACCTGGTCATGTCTCTAACACCTCACTCCCACCTCTAGATGTTATAACTGTTTGTAAAATATATATATTGTAATATGTACGTATAACTGTTGTATAAATAAACAACACATAACACAATACAACACACCGCAACACAACCCACACACACACACACGCACACACACACTCACAGACGCACAACAACGCACGCGAGCGCTTACACACACACCCACACACCCAGACACTCATGGTCATACTTTACTGAAGAGGTGGTGTGATAACGACAGACACTAGCGCTCATACCTCGTTGAAGGTGGTTTCCATTATTCCCACCAACTGGGTGTACATGACAAGAAGTCATGAAATGCTTAAACCGTTGGAGACCGGGCTGAAGACAGCAACTGTAAGTTTTCACCGAGGTCAGCCTTTGTTACATGTGCGAAAATACTTTGGTGAATCATATCTAAAGTTTCCTACCAAAACCGGTGGTCACATTTCTATCACTTCACGGGCACATTTCTATCACTCCACGTGTACATTTCTATCACCTCACAGGCACATTTTTCTCACCTCACGGGTTCATTTCTATCACCTCACGATTGCATTTCTATCACCTCACTGGCACATTTCTATCACCTCACGGGCACATTTCTATCACCTCACGGATGTATTTCGATCACCTCACAGGCACATTTCTATCACCTCATGGGTACATTTCTATTACCTAATGGGCACATTTCTATCACCTCACGGGCACATTTCTATTATCTCACAGGCATATTTCTATCACTTCACGGGTACATTTATATCACCTCACGAGCACCTTTCTATCACCCCACGTTATAACCAGTGGATCATCAAAAACCGTCTGAGACCAAGACCATCCTTCTGAAAATAAATCAACAGTTGAAAGCAGACCACGTCAAGCTCACCACCAAAAAAACGTATGTTGCTTTTTATATCACTGTATTTGTGTTACATGTTCTTTGTAACAAGACTACAACACATCCACATGTCTCTAACACGTTACTCTCCACCTCTCGATGCTAGACCTAGTATAGTTTCTAACACTGCACTTCCACCTCTAGGTGTTGGCCCTAGTATAGTGACTTCTCTAACACTTCATTCCCACATCTCTCAGCTGGCCCTGGTCATGTCTCTAACACTTGCGGCGCACACACATTTTTTTCACACCGACAACGTGTCAACGATCGATTAGCTTTTAAACTAATCAACTCTCTGTTCTCGCACTGTTGGGTTTACACTGAGTGAGTAATGAAGAAAGTGGGTCTCACGTTGTTGAAAACGGGGGTTCTCACGATGGTGAATAAAATAACTGCATGTGAGTGTAATTTAATAAAACAGACAATGTTATTCTATCTGTTTGTCACGAAGCGGCTCTCAGTCGCATAACCCATTATTTCACACATGCACTACGCGGACAAGCTTTTACGGACGTTTATACAGCGTCGAGCTGGCCCCTAAATATTATAGAAATAATGGCTTAACAACACTATTTAAAACACCACAGATAACCAATAGTGCTTTTACACTGTGAAGAGGACTATCAAACCAAGAAAGCTAACACCAATAAGTTGTAATTCACACCAATACCTGCACACAAACCACCAGACAAACCAAAATCAATACCACACATACACGCGCGCACTCGGGCATACACACACATCCAACACACCCAAGAGTCGTCGCCCCGCCAGCAAAAAGAAAAAAGTCAATACCCTCGCCCTTAAAAAAATATCCTTATTAACCTATTAACCCGCAATTATCGTTTTTTATCTTTCCGCCATTTCATACTAGACCTAGTATAGTCAAGTGTCTAATACTTCACTCCCACCTCTAGATGCTGGTCCTAGTATAGGCAAGTCTCTAACACTTCACTACCACCTCTCGATGGTGGTACACCCGCCTGTTACAACCCAACACACACACACTCGCACACGCGCACACCCGCACACTCTCACACCCATACATACAGACCCACAACCACGCACGCGAGCACCCACACTCACACACACATACACACACACACGAACCCTATACTCGCACACAAACAGATACCTACGCAGGTATATACACAGACACAATTTAGAAATCGATAAATAAATTAAATGAAATTAAACATATAAATTAAACATATAACAAAACTTACCGGTAAAATAAATACTAGGCTTATAGACAGATAGGTAGACAAAAGCGTGCGTACAGACACACACACACGCACACACACACAGACGCGCGCACGCACATACATACACAACCACACATATGCACACCTCTAGATGCTGGTATTAGTTTAGACAAGTCTCTAACACTTCACTTACACCTCTAGGCGCTGACCCTAGTATAGTGACACGTCTTTTTCACTCCAACCTCTAGAACTTTAACACTTCACTCGCACCTCTAGATGTTAAACCTAGTATAGGCAGGTCTCTAACACTTCACTACCACTTCTAGATGCTAGACTTGATATAGTATCTAACACCTCACTCACACGTCTCGACGTTGGTCCTAGTCAAGTCTCTAACACTTCACTCCCACCTCTTGATGCTGGTCCTAGTATAGTGACGTCTCTAACACTTCACTCCCACCTCTCAATGCTGGCCCACTGGCCTGAAACACCCCGAAATGTACACACCCATGCGTCGTCATCCGCGCCAGCACAAAAAGACTCCACTTGCTTCAAAAACCCCCTTAGTAACCTACTAACCAACCATTATCGATTTTTTAATATTTTCCGTCATATATTTTTTATATATTGTACGTACATATGTATAAACAAACACACCAACACACAACACAACACACAAAAATCACCCCTAACCGACAACCGCCAGCTACACCCATGCATCGTCGCCCACTCCAGCGCAAAAAGGCTCCACTCGCTTCAAAAGCCCCCTTAGTAACACGCCATTATTGATTTTTATTTTTTTTTGTTTTCCGTCATTATCAATTTTTTAAATATATTTTATATATATATATTTATTGTATGTATACATGTATAAACAAACACACCAACACACATAACTAAACAATATAACAACACACAAAAACCCACCCCCTAACCTAATCCCGCCCGCTAGATTACACTCATGCATCGTCACCCACGCCAGCACAAAAAACCTCCACTCGCTTCAACAACCCTCTTAGTAACACGCCATTATTGATTTTTATTTTTTTTTTGTTTTCCGTCATTATCGATTTATATATATATATATATATATATATATATATAATATATATATATATATATATATATATATATTATATATATATATAAATATAATATAAATATATTTATAAATATATATAAATATATAATATATATATATATATTTATATATATTTATATATATTTATATATATTTATATATATATATATATATATATATATATATATTTGGTATGTCTATATATGTCTATATATGTCTAATTGTTGTAATATATGTAAATATATATGTATAACACCACAATACAACATCACACAAAAATCTCTCCTAACCTACACCTCACTATACATCGTCACCCTCGCCAGCACAAAAAAAAATACCCGCTCCCTTAAAAACCCCTTAGTAACCTAAGCCGCCGTTATCGATTTTTTATATTTTCCTCTTTAACTCAAGTATTCTTGTGAAAGAGACCATTAACTATATACTCCTATGTATACTAGTAAAGTCTCTAACACTTCACTCCCACCTCTAGATGCTGTCCCTGGTATAGGCAAGTCTCTAACACTTCACTTCTGAGTCATACACACAATAATCCCCCTTACCTACACCCCACTATACATCGTCATCCTCGCCCGCACAAAAAACAATACCCGCTCCCTTAAAAACCCCCTTGGTAATCTAAGCCGCCGTTATCGATTTTTATATTTTCTTCTTTAACTCAGGTATTCTTTTAAAAGAGATCATTAACTATATACGTCTATCTAACACTTCACTCCTGAGTCATACACACAACCACCAGCTACACCCCAACACACACCCATGAGTCATCACCGCCAGCCAAAAAACAATACCAGCTCCCTTAAAAAACCACTTAGTAACCGTCATATATTTTTTATATATTGTATGTAAATATGTATAAACAAACACACCAACACACAACACAACACACAAAAAGCCCCCCTAACCTACAACCGCCAGCAACAACCATGCATCGTCGCCCACGATGAAAACACACCTCCCGTCTTCCAATATAAATACTGTACATGTGTACTCCTATATGTTATTTGCCAATATTATACAATGCCAATCTGTGATATATGAAAAATAAAATATATTAACTAAATTCTTTGTTACCCATGTCTATATACCTGTTGTAATATAACTATCATCTATATGTATAAATATTGTCTAAATATATCGTCTTCCTATTCTAAATATATCGTCTAACTGTTGTCTAAATATATCGTATAACTGTTGTCTCAATATATGTCTAAAGATATCGTATAACTGTTGTCTAAATATTGGCTGAAAACAACACCATTATCGAACTAATATATTACTATATAAAAAGCCACGCGCTGCCTGCCGCGCCGCCTGCACGTTGCCTGAATAATAAGCGTATTTCCTTATATAAAAAGTCACGCGCCGCCTGAATGCTAACCGTTTTCGCATTGTATACTACTGATGTCTATACTGACGGATATTCATTTAAGGCCACCATCAAATCAGGCTATGGCGTCTACATATGTTACCCAGATGAATCCTCCGACGAGATGTTTGATGCATGCGTGGAGTTTTGCTCCAACTATGAAGCTGAAATCATTGCCCTGGAAACAGCTGTATATCCACCTGAAGATTGTATTCGATGCATTTGCCTCAAAAGCTCAAACATCGTCCTTTTTATTGACTCAATGTCTGCCCTTCAAGCGTATGAAAGGCAGTATACATTTTAGAACTGAATTTGCCAAATTAATCATGGATTCTGAGCAGCTTATCACTTCCTATGTCATCATAATAATTATGCAATGGATCTCTGGTCATTCAAATATACCAAGTATTGATAGAGCAGACAGATTAGCAAAGAAAAAAAAAAACAAGACAAGAACAACTACTCACAGCAACAACTCTCCGAACAAAAACACTCATACGATCAACAAACAAAGAAACCTGGTTGAACAGATGGGAAACACCGGGAGAGAGGTTTACATATCCGGTCCTGAACCTAATAACAACATCGGCCATCTTACAAGGAGGGATCAGATCACCATTGTTTCAGCTCAGATCACAACATATACCACTCAACAGTCACTTGAACAAAATCCAACCGTTATAGTCGCACGTGTATCAATAATATTTGATCCACAGTAATACTCGATTCTTTATTCCCCTTACAGTGTATTAGTTTGTACGAAGGTTTTTTTTTTTTCTGCAGTGAACATCTGATTTCAGTGTTACGATATTTGCCTTGATTGTGTTTTTACGATTTTTGCCTTGATTTTGGTTTTACGATATTTGCCTTGATTTTGGTTTTACGATATTTGCCTTGATTGTGTTTTTACGATTTTTGCCTTGATTTTGGTTTTACGATATTTGCCTTGATTGTGTTTTTACGATTTTTGCCTTGATTTTGGTTTTACGATATTTGCCTTGATTTTGGTTTTACGTTATTTGCCTTGATTGTGTTTTTACGATTTTTGCCTTGATTTTCGTTTTACGATATTTGCCTTGATTGTGGTTAGCCGTGAGCTATTTGTGTTATTGTATTACTGTTTTTTTTTGCGGCAATGCTTCCCTGGAAAAATGTATCTTATATTTAAAAGGTTACTGCTGTTGTTATAATTTTTTTAAATGTTGACAGTTTTTATATCTTTATAAATTATTTTTTAATTCAGGAAATTTATTGGCGCTTGTCATCACACATAGACTATGTTAGTTTTATCGATCACCATAAAACTTGTTAGTTCTGTTGATGAACCATAAAACGTGTTGGTTCTGTTGATGAACCATAAAACGTGTTGGTTCTGTTGATGAACCATAAAACGTGTTGGTTCTGTTGATGAACCATAAAACATGCTGGTTCTGTTGATGAACCATAAAACGTATTGGTTCTGTTGATGAACCATAAAACGTGTTGGTTCTTTTGATGAACCATAAAACGTGTTGGTTCTGTTGATGAACCATAAAACATGTTGGTTCTGTTGATGAATCATAAAACGTATTGGTTCTGTTGATGAACCATAAAACGTGTTGGTTCTGTTGGTGAACCATAAAACATGTTGGTTCTGTTGATGAACCATAGAACGTGTTGGTTCTGTTGATGAACCATAAAACATGTTGGTTCTGTTGATGAACCATAAAACGTGTTGGTTCTGTTGATCAACCAAGTAACATGTTGGTTCTGTTGATCGACCATAAAACATGTTGGTTCTGTTGATCAATCAAAAAATATGTTGGTCACGCTGATGAAAAATAAAAAAAATATTGGTCCTGTTGACCAGCCTATGACCTTAAACTACTTTGATTCTGTTGATAGACCGTAAACAGCATGGTTGTTGACGAACTATTAACCATTGTGAATAACTATTTTGCTTTACAATACTCTTTGTGGAAATCAAGAGTTAACTGCGTGTCTGCGTATTCTTACAGTACCTGCTCTCTCTCTCTCTCTCTCTCTCTCTCTCTCTCTCTCTCTCTCTCTCTCTCTCTCTCTCTCTCTCTCTCTCTCTCTCTCTCTCTCTCTCTCTCTCTCTCTCTCTCTCTCTCTCTCTCTATCTCTCTCTCTCTCTCTCTCTCTCTATATATATATATATATATATATATATATATATATATATATATATATATATATATATATATATATATATATATATATATATATATATATATATTCTTCTTCTTCAGATGCCTGTTCTGGAACAGACATTGGCGATCATGACCCTCCAATCTTCTCTGTCTTTTGATAGTCTAATGAGGATGTTGTTGCCCATGCTGTTGTTTGTTGCCCAGTGGTTTAAGCTTTCCAGAGACATCGTTTTCTGCCTTCCTCTTCCTCTCCTACCTGGTATTTTCCCACATAAGACTAATTCCTCCACTCCGCCTGTTCTGTTAATATGTCCCATAAATTTCATTTGTCTTTTCCTGATGTTTTTGATGAGCGATCTATTAACACCCGCAGCTGTCAATACCTCGGCATTTGTTTTCTTCTCTGTCCACGATATTCTCAGTACCCTTCTCAAAAACCATATTTTCGCTGCCTCCAGTTTTTTCACCATTTTATTACTCATTGTCCAACATTCGCACCCATATAAAAGAACGGACCACACGTAGCCCCTTAGTAACCGAATGTTTGTGCTTATGGTGATGTTTCTGTTTTTCATTACATTGCTCATCCTAGTTAAGGCTTCTTTGGACATGGCGATCCTTTCTTTATCTCTGTGTCACATCTGCTATGTGATGTCAATGTGTAGCCTAAATATTTAAAGAGATTGACTTGTTTGATTTTTCCTCTTTTGCTGTTCCTAGAGCATACTGGTATTTATATTTTCTTAGAAACTACCATGCATACAGTTTTGCTGACATTCAAAGAAAAACCTTTAACTCGCTCTCTTCCACTACTTTGTCTAGAATGATTTGTAGATTTTCCTCTGACTCTGCTATTAAAACTGTGTCATCTGCATATCTCAGATTGTTGATATTTGTCAGGAACCACTTATCATGGAGAACACTCCACGGGTTACACCGCTGCTGTGTGGGTTTATAATAACAACTATAGGCTTGCCCTACTAAGGGTATGACCACACAACAATGGCTGACAAAAGTAATAAACACCTTCAACAGGTACTTCCCTTTAATAATATACACGCACATTAAGGCATCACACGGCCATCAAACGCATCAAATACAATAATGAGAAAACCACTGTAAACATGCCTTAGCAGCTTAAGCTATCACCTCCATACACGAAGGTACAAACTATACCCAAAATGGCTGCTATAAATATCGCTCACCTGAGCGGCAAAACTATGGCAATGACACACTCAAAATCATTGACATCTTATCAAACTACGGCCTGTAAACAATACGATCTAGACCCTTTACTGCTCTAGACTTAACAACGTAATTATTACCAAGGTCCGAAAACATGGCAGCACTCAGTTTACAGTCTTACAATATAGTCCACACAGCGACCTCGCTGGCATAAGGGAAAACCGTCCTTCCCGGACAAAGGCTAACTTCTCACTGAACAATTTTGCGCCTTTTTCCCCCCGACTTCCGGTATTCCCATGACCCACCAGTTCGGCTAACCTCGGCCTCTCCCTCCTGACTTTCAACGAACACAAGACATTAGATGCACACACGGGGGTCAGGCGAAGCTTCCTCTTGATGGAAGAAATCTTTGTTTTTTTTTTCTTGGGGGCGGGGGAAGGGGGGGGGGGTTGGATGTCACAGCGTTATTTCGCTGGCATAAGGGAAAACCGTCTTTCTTGACAAAGGCTAACTTCTCAGTGACCAATTTTGCGCCTCCCCCCCCCCAAACTTCCGGTAGTCACATTACACACCAGTTTGGCTAGCTTCGGCCTCCCCGCCTGGCTTTCAAAGAACACAAGGCATTAGATGCACTGCGAAATAACGCTGTGACAATATTGCGTCCTCCGACTGTAACTCCCTCGAGGTGTTCAATGTTTCGACGTATCGTCTCGCAGTATATGTTTAAAAGATCAGGTGATAACACACATCCCTGTCTAACTCCTCTTTTAAATTCTCTGAATTCACTTAGTTCTCCTTCAAATCTTATCGCGGATTTCTGCTCCCAATATATGTTCCTTATTATTCTAAGATCTTTCCCGTCTATATTTAGTTCATGTAAAATATAAAAAAGGTCTTGGTGTTTCACTTTTTCAAAAGCTTTTGAGTAGATTATAAAGCATAGATAAAGGTCTCTCTGTACCTCAATACATCTCTCCATGAGCATTGATTTGTGAAAATTTCATTGCTGGTACTTTTATCAGCAACGAAACCGAACTGAGTTTCCTACATTTCTGGTCATATTCTATTTCTTGTCCTTTCCATGATTATGCGAAGGAGTATTTTGGTGACATGGTTCATTAAGCTGATTGTTCTAAGTGATTCGCATTCTGTTGTTCCTGGTTTTTTAGGTATAGTGATGAATACTGATCTGCAGATGTTTGGGGGTATCTCTCCTGTGTCATATATCTTGTTCAGGAGTTTTGTTATTTCCTCTATGCCAAGTTCTCCTAGTGCTTCATAGATTTCTACAGGAATATTCTCAGGCCATGGTGCTTTACTATGTTTCATTTTACTTAATAGCTTATTCAACTTCGTCTTTCAATATGGGTGGGCCTTTCATGTTTTTTTTTAATGTTTGGTTTATCGCCTCTATCATCATCATGTTACTCCTCTACATATTCTGACCATCTATATAAAATATCTTCCTTGTCCATTAGAATATTTCCTTCCTTTGACTTTGTACATCCTGTTTGAATACGGGTACGCTGCCCTGATATTTCTCGTACTTTTTTGTGCATAGTTTTATTATCACTGTTTTTGTTGCTCTCGATTTCTTTGTTTTGGACGTTGGGCCATTCTTCTTTAGCCTATATATATATATACACGAGGGAAGGTCAAAAAGTAATGCCTCCTATTTTTTATGTATATAAATACTGTATTGGTGTGCAATTTGTAAAATTAGCAGGATTCCTCAAACACTCTTCTGCATTGTATAGCATTACCAACCAGTTTCAGTTTCAGGTGGCACCACTGTAACAGTTTAAAAATGGCTGCCAAGGACGTTCGGTTAAAACAACGTTATGTCATAGATTTCCTCAATGCTGAAGGCAAGACCCCAATTCGCATCCACGAACGTTTAAAGAATGTTTATGGAGATTCAACAGTGGATGTTAGCACTGCCCGACGTTAGGTACATCGTTTTGACGAAGCTGAAGTAGGTCAATCCTCAATAACTGACGCAAAGCGGACTGGCTTTCCGTCTACCGCAGTGACTCCACACAACATTCATCGAGTTGATGGTATCATTCGTGGTGACCGTCAGGTAACACTGGATGAACTTTCTTCCATGTTGTTCATTAGTAAAGGCAGTGTCCAGAACATCATTAAAGACCTGGGTTAATGAAAAGTTTGTGCACGGTGGTGTTGCGAGTTGATCCTATGAAAGGGCAGTAATCCTGAATATATTTTTTGAACAAGGTAGATTTTGAGTTACGCTGCTTGAATCCTTGGCTAGTTATGAGGCTTATTTAGATTTATGATAGGAATATCTTCTCGTATGTTGAGAACGGAGCGGATGACCGCTACTCACAGCGTTGAGCCACGCTTGTGAGGAATTTATCCCTGGGTTGTTTTGAGCCATGTGAATAGCTCGCAGCTAGGCTGCATGTATTATTGAGAGCGGTGTTCAAAATAGCCGAGTCTCGTGACGGGGTTTTTTGGCGGGACGAATGTGTGTTTCCAGGAGAGTCTGTGTTTGGGCGTGGACCGAGCTGGTCAAGTCCCTGTGGTTTTCATAGCGTATGCCTACGTAGTGCTTAAGGAAATGTCGACATAGATATATGTATTTGCTGTATGTGGATGAGGAAGATGTTTAGGCCTTATGAAGATTATTATAGCTGCCGTGTGAGCAGGCTTTATGGTGTAATGGAGTATTGTATAGGCCTTATGAAGATTATTATAGCTGCCGTGTGAGCAGGCTTTGTGGAGTAATGAAGAGGCCGTATTATGAAGATTATTATAGCTGCCGTGTGAGCAGGCTTTATTGTGTAATGGAGTATTGTTTAGTCCATATGAAGATTATTATAGCTGCCGTGTGAGCAGGCTTTATGGTGTAATGGAGTATTGAAGATTATTATAGCTGCCGTGTGAGCAGGCTTTATGGTGTAATGGAGTATTGTTTAGGCCTTATGAAGATTATTATAGCTGCCGTGTGAGCAGGCTTTATGGTGTAATGGAGTATTGTTTAGGCCTTATGCTTTATGGTGTAAAGAGGCCTTATATTATAGCTGCCGTGTGAGCAGGCTTTGTGGAGTAATGAAGAGGCCGTATTATGAAGATTATTATAGCTGCCGTGTGAGCAGGCTTTATGGTGTAATGGAGTATTGTTTAGGCCTTATGAAGATTATTATAGCTGCCGTGTGAGCAGGCTTTGTGAATAATGAAGTACTTTAGAGACCGTATATTAATCCCACGTGATGAGTGGGAAATCAAGAAGAGAATAGGAATGGCCAAAGCTACATTCAACAACATGAAACATATACTGACATCCAAACAGTTATCTCATAAATTAAGAAGGGAGAGTTGAAGGTAAACGTGCAAGGGGAAGACAGCGCTATAAGTGGGAAGATAACATCAAGAGATGGACGGGAAAGAGTCTATCGGAGTGTACCACCAAGACAAGAGACAGAAGACGTTGGAGATCCATTACAGCAACCTCCGTTGTGGAGATGGCAACTGATGATGATGATGATGAGTGGTATGTGAGATTAGGACATGTCAGGGCCATGATCATTGTTATAACTGCCGAGGGTGCAGTCTTTGTAGCGCTGATGATAGTTCGTACTTTTCACTGTGAACTTTATATTAATGCCAATGTGTTCGTGCTGTGATTGCAATTGTACATTGTGGTAAACCTGATTGTGGCGTGACTTAATAAATCGTCATTAAATGTCACCAGGCGTTTACACCATTCCATGACTCTTACGTACGTACTGTGGTGTGAGTGTCTATTCTAACACCCCCACTTCAATATTCTACACACAGTGACAGGAGAACAGTAGCCTATCCATTTTATGATCGGCCTTTGTGACGCGAGCAACTAAGAAATTGTTACCTCTACAGTAGAGTGTAACAGTAACTAAGAATAACTAATATAAACAGAGTCTGTCCAGTATCAGTGCCGTGTCCCAGTATCAGTTGGTCACCAGTATTATACCGCAACTATGCAGTATCAGTTGGTGGACCAGTCATCAAGTTGGAACGTATACATATGACATTCGCGTGACAAGAGTGTAGAACACTTGACTTTGTTATAATTAGCCCTGTGTGGGCGTGGCTTCAATCTCCTGTGCTTTAAAACGGTGACCTAGTTTGTAATCTGCCAGTGTGGTGCAGTTGGAAAACCACGCACGCTTTATTATCGTGGTAATATTCAGCTTTTTTAGCAGTGACGGTTGTTAACCTATTTCAAGCTTGTACAACAAAACAACGTTTATAGTCTACAACATTCGCTATCAGATGTGCAGCGAAATTTTCAAGGAACGAGCCAACAGGTTATGAAGAGGTCCAACGGCGGAAGAATAGCGTGTACAAGATCGAATATATGTGCAGTTGTACCAGTCATTTTGTAAGTATACCTCAAGTCAAGAGCGGGTTTGCTGTGTTCCTGTTACTGTCATCATGTGCTCCTATGCAGTATTATAGCACATACCTTACTGAAGCGAGGACCTAAACAGAAGAAAATCTAGTTCCAGTACTTTTCTGCGGTGGGCTGTTTTAGCGTCAAAATTATGTGATATCCAATGTCCAGCGGAGGGGAACGGAATATTGACAGATAAGTGATTTTTTCTTGTGTAAATTGTGTCACTTCACGCATGTCACCAAGTCTTCTGATTTCTATGCATTCTTTATTCTGTTGTTATTGTTGTTTATGTCTATAGTGACATATAAGTAGAATTTGATGCATAAGTAATTTATGGCTATATGACATGTGTTGACTTCCATGATATGGATATGACCATATAAAGGTTCTTTGAACAGAAATTGATGTGATAGTAATTAAAAATATTTGGAATTTGTTGTATAGTTATTTAACTGTGAAGGGTAGAGAGTTGATTAATACATATACAGTGATCTCAAAGAGTAAGTCACTATGGATGATGACGATATGGATCCTGATGATATGAGGCCTATATTGACTTATTTGTTCGAAGAAGGAAGGGATTTTCAGGGATTAGAGGGCCCAAAGCTTGAGGCACATGTGATGGACAGATTTTTGGTCAATGCGTCAAGAGCCCTAAAGTATTTTGCTGAGGAGAATTTTCATTCTGTTCCTCATCTAAGGATGGCTAAAGATTTAGCGCAGTTACTGGTTATGGATCTTCGATTGTTTTCGTACAACTGTATGGGTGTTGAACGTGATAAGATAATGAAGAGTATACGTAAGATAGTGCGCAACGACATTTCTGTTGATCAGAAAAAGCAGTTAGAAGATGAGGAGCAAATAAGAAAGAACAAACGGAGTGCATTACAGGAAAAGAAGAATTGTTTAGATAATATTGCTCAAGAAAGTAAATTACATGAGAAACTGTCTCTACTTACAAGTGATTTAAGTAAATCAAACTCAGAACTTGCTAATGTGCAGGCAAGTTTGGATTCAGCATTGTTGAAAATAAAGCAATTGGAGGTCCAGATAAAAGATAAGAATGTTGAGGTGGAAAATATTACTCAAGAGGCCCAACGGAATAAAGAAATCAACGAGAAATTAAAAGTTGAGACCAATGGACGAGATACGTCTTATACAGAAACACTTCTTGATTTAATGGATGATATTGCGAATCTTGGTCTTCATCAAGAAGAAAAGAATTTGATGATTCCAGAAAAGATTAATGAGCTTAATAATAGCAATGATGATATTAAGATTCAGTCTCTACAATTAGAGTTGACTCACTGGAGAGCAAATAAAGAACAGTACGAGAAAGAGACATTAGTAGAGTTGACGGTTGAGAAAGAGAAGGTTGCTAAGATTGAGAAATTGCTAGCAGAAGAAGGTTGCAGACTTTTAGCTCTTAATGATTTAAATAAGAAACTTAGTCAAGAGATTGCGCATAAAGATATTGAAATTTCAGAGGTCAGAAAATGAGTAGATGGCCTGCTTGACATTGTCTTGAATAAAAAAAAATGTGGTCTTCTGTCAATGTTGACAGTGATTGACAGAAAGTTGCGAAAAGTCAGCCCCATACACTTTTTGCTCATAGAGAGATCATAGATGGTAAATATAGAACTTTTCGTGGGAAATATAACTTTCCTAGTTCTAATGTTACTAGTGACTCTATTAATAATTCTTGGCGTCAGTCTAATAAAGATTCTAGTATAGCAGCCAGTTCTGTTAATTACGAACAGAAATGTGAGAACCGGGTGTTTACTAATGCAAATTCTGATAAATTTGTAACAGGGAATAAACATTCTAGTAGTGTGATTACTTGTCAAACTCAGCACAGTCAGTTTGAAGCGTTTGATAAATATATTCCCAGATGTTAAAAGAAGAACAGTGTTAATAAGGGAGATAATCCCAAGAGTAAACAGTCGCAAGGGAATTCATCAAGGGGTAATTTTTATTCTCCAAAGAACTGTAAACAATCTAGCAGATTTCAACATATTGATACGAAGAATTCTGGAAATTATAGTAGAGATAACTATAAGAAAGACTATCAATCTGGTGATAATTTTTCTACTAGAAAGCAAGTGCTGTCTGGTGGACATTTTTGTCAAAGAAGATATGTTAACAACAACAATGCTAATTTAAGTTATAGACATAACATTTGTCATAAGAGAGAAAATAACAATAATTTCAGTACAGATAATGGCTCTACAAATGTTGCTTTACATCACCAAAGTAATTTGGCTCAGCGAAAGACTAAAGTCATTATTTGTAAACAAGGCAACTGTAATGATAAATATTTTCATCATAGGACAAATAACAAAACGAACTATGCTAACTTTGCTCAACATGATCCCAGAGTTAATTGTAATCAAGATAGACAGTGTAACAATAACAGTTGAGTTTTAAATACTACATCTGATAATGTTGTTCATCACTAGAAAGTGTCTCGGTGTTGTGAATATAACACTTTGTTTCAGCCTACGGCAATGACGACATAGTGTTCCGGTCAAGTTGTCCCCTAGTCTTCTGTGGTGTCTAGATGTGATAAAAGAAGAGTTGATGGCAACGTGAAGAGACCATTACTTTACACACGTCGCGGTGCTGGGTAATTGTCATTTTGACTTCTACGTTTTTTCTCATTAGATTTCACCATTCATTAAAATGGAAATTTTCATTCATATATTTTGAAAGAAGCGACTTTACGATAACAGTCAAGGCTCCTGTGACATTTTTTAGCGGTGAGAAAAGTAGGTCAACTTTGCGTCCATGTGTTCGATCAAGCGTAACCTTTTCAGCGTCTCACTAAGCATCTGAAGTGTTACTTGCTCAGGGTCAGGACATGTTGACAGGAAACCGAGAGATTTAATCTGATTTTTTTTTTTTTAAATTAAGACAATAAATATTTTCTTTTGTATTTGTTAGTATAGTAAATGATATGTTCTTGTTTTGCAATAACATGTAATTTCGTTGAAATATTTTATGCATCATTTGACTGCCATGATTTTTGGTTTTTATTGTTAGTTATATTCCATTGTTGAACTTGCAGTTGTTTGTTTTGTTTTTTGTTTTGTAGCAGTTTTGTTAGGATAACTTTTTGTACATGTTGAGTTTGCTAGCCCTATGCACAAACTCATTAGTTGTAATGGTGCAATAATTACTTTTAGATAATTCATGAGCACTTGATTTTTTTTCTCATGTGTTTATGTGATGTATATTTTTTGAAAAAAAAATTACATTTGTTAATGTGTGTCTGTTTAGAGATATATTGTTTATATGTCCTTCATTTTCTTAAAGTCGATTTCATTGTTAGTTTATTTATTATAGCTTTGAATTGGTTGTAAATGAAATATTTTTTTTATGCAACTTAGTGCTATGAAACTTTTTTGTATTTTATTTTTGAAAAATGTATTTTTTTTTTTGAACATTGTAATATTTTTTTCTGCGCCAATGCTAGTCTGTATATTATAGTTAGTAATGTGTAGTGACATTAGTTCCTTGAAATTGTTTTTGATGTTTGATGTATTTTTCTGTATTTAACGCCTGACTTTGAGTCAGTGCAAACCTTTTGATAGCGTTTTTTTTTTGTTTGTGTGATATCTTGTATAATTTAGTATTAGTTATGTATAAGTTAAATTACTTATTATTCTTGTTGTCATAAGTTTTTTACTTTGTGTTGTTAGTATAGATATACTTTGGCATTTTGTGTTGTAATTTTTGATTATGATTGTATTAATTTA